>OV702296.1:267754492-267924425 GCA_916181665.1 Avena sativa
AAACCCCGGTTTACCACGGCATAAAACGGCCACCGGCCGTCCAAAACAATAAAATTAAAATATTTCTTCGCCCATACCCCGTCGTCGCGTGACCCGATAAAAAAAAAAGAGGGATGCAACACGAGGACTTCCTAGGAGGTCACCCATCCTAGTACTACTCTCGCCCAAGCACGCTTAACTTCGGAGTTCTGATGGGATCCGGTGCTTTAGTGCTGGTATGATCGCATCCGACATGTTCTGCACTCCGTTTCTCCTTATGCCTTCCCCTCCAGCTCCATTCTCTGTGATTCAACCCCTCCGAGCTCACCCAACGCGAAACCCCGGTTTACCACGGCATAAAACGGCCACCGGACGTCCAAAATAATATAATTAAAATATTTCTTCGCCCATACCCCGTCGTCGCGTGACCCGATAAAAAAAGGAGGGATGCAACACGAGGACTTCCCAGGAGGTCACCCATCCTAGTACTATGATGGGATCCGGTGCTTTAGTGCTGGTATGATCGCATCAGACATGTTCTGCACTCCGTTTCTCCTTATGCCTTCCCCTCCAGCTCCATTCTCCGTGATTCAACCCCTCCGAGCTCACCCAACGCGAAACCCCGGTTTACCACGGCATAAAACGGCCACCGGCCGTCCAAAACAATATAATTAAAATATTTCTTCGCCCATACCCCGTCGTCGCGTGACCCGATAAAAAAAAAGAGGGATGCAACACGAGGACTTTCCAGGAGGTCACCCATCCTAGTACTACTCTCGCCCAAGCACGCTTAACTTCGGAGTTCTGATGGGATCCGGTGCTTTACTGCTGGTATGATCGCATCCGACATGTTTTGCACTCCGTTTCTCCTTATGCCTTCCCCTCCAGCTCCATTCTCCGTGATTCAACCCCTCCGAGCTCACCCAACGCGAAACCCCGGTTTACCACGGTATAAAACGGCCACCGGCCGTCCAAAACAATATAATTAAAATATTTCTTCGCCCATACCCCGTCGTCGAGTGACCCGATAAAAAAAAAGAGGGATGCAACACGAGGACTTCCCAGGAGGTCACCCATCCAAGTACTACTCTCGCCCAAGCACGCTTAACTTCGGAGTTCTGATGGGATTCGGTGCTTTAGTGCTGGTATGATCGCATCCGACATGTTCTGCACTCCGTTTCTCCTTATGCCTTCCCCTCCAGCTCCATTCTCCGTGATTCAACCCCTCCGAGCTCACCCAACGCGAAACCCCGATTTACCACGGCATAAAACGGCCACCGGCCGTCCAAAACATTATAATTAAAATATTTCTTCGCCCATACCCCGTCGTCGTGTGGCCCGATAAAAAAAAAGAGGGATGCAACACGAGGACTTCCCAGGAGGTCACCCATCCTAGTACTACTCTCGCCCAAGCACGCTTAACTTCGGAGTTATGATGGGATCCGGTGCTTTAGTGCTGGTATGATCGCATCCGACATGTTCTGCACTCCGTTTCTCCTTATGCCTTCCCCTCCAGCTCCATTCTCCGTGATTCAACCCCTCCGAGCTCACCCAACGCGAAACCCCGGTTTACCACGGCATAAAACGGCCACCGGCCGTCCAAAACAATATAATTAAAATATTTCTTCGCCCATACCCCGTCGTCGCGTGGCCCGATAAAAAAGAGGGATGCAACACGAGGACTTCCCAGGAGGTCACCCATCCTAGTACTACTCTCGCCCAAGCACGCTTAACTTCGGAGTTCTGATAGGATCCGGTGCTTTAGTGCTGGTATGATCGCATCCGACATGTTCTGCACTCCGTTTCTCCTTATGCCTTCCCCTCCAGCTCCATTCTCCGTGATTCAACCCCTCCGAGCTCACCCAACGCGAAACCCCGATTTACCACGGCATAAAACGGCCACCGGCCGTCCAAAACATTATAATTAAAATATTTCTTCGCCCATACCCCGTCGTCGTGTGGCCCGATAAAAAAAAGAGGGATGCAACACGAGGACTTCCCAGGAGGTCACCCATCCTAGTACTACTCTCGCCCAAGCACGCTTAACTTCAGAGTTATGATGGGATCCGGTGCTTTAGTGCTGGTATGATCGCATCCGACATGTTCTGCACTTCGTTTCTCCTTATGCCTTCTCCTCCAGCTCCATTCTCCGTGATTTAACCCCTCCGAGCTCACCCAACGCGAAACCCCGGTTTACCACGGCATAAAACGGCCACCGGCCGTCCAAAACAATATAATTAAAATATTTCTTCGCCCATACCCCGTCGTCGCGTGGCCCGATAAAAAAAAGAGGGATGCAACACGAGGACTTCCCAGGAGGTCACCCATCCTAGTACTACTCTCGCCCAAGCACGCTTAACTTCGGAGTTCTGATAGGATCCAGTGCTTTAGTGCTGGTATGATCACATCCGACATGTTCTGCACTCCGTTTCTCCTTATGCCTTCCCCTCCAGCTCCATTCTCCGTGATTCAACCCCTCCGAGCTCACCCAACGCGAAACCCCGGTTTACCACGGCATAAAACGGCCACCGGCCGTCCAAAACAATAAAATTAAAATATTTCTTCGCCCATACCCGTCGTCGCGTGAACCGATAAAAAAAAAGAGGGATGCAACACGAGGACTTCCCAGGAGGTCACCCATCCTAGTACTACTCTCGCCCAAGCACGCTTAACTTCGGAGTTATGATGGGATCCGGTGCTTTAGTGCTGGTATGATCGCATCCGACATGTTCTGCACTCCGTTTCTCCTTATGCCTTCCCCTCCAGCTCCATTCTCCGTGATTTAACCCCTCCGAGCTCACCCAACGCGAAACCCCGGTTTACCACGGCATAAAACGGCCACCGGCCGTCCAAAACAATATAATTAAAATATTTCTTCGCCCATACCCCGTCGTCGCGTGGCCCGATAAAAAAAGAGGGATGCAACACGAGGACTTCCTAGGAGGTCACCCATCCTAGTACTACTCTCGCCCAAGCACGCTTAACTTCGGAGTTCTGATGGGATCCGGTGCTTTAGTGCTGGTATGATCGCATCCGACATGTTCTGCACTCCGTTTCTCCTTATGCCTTCCCCTCCAGCTCCATTCTCCGTGATTTAACCCCTCCGAGCTCACCCAACGTGAAACCCCGGTTTACCACGGCATAAAACGGCCACCGGCCGTCCAAAACAATATAATTAAAATATTTCTTCGCCCATACCCCGTCGTCGCGTGGCTCGATAAAAAAAAGAGGGATGCAACACGAGGACTTCCCATGAGGTCACCCATCCTAGTACTACTCTCACCCAAGCACGCTTAACTTCGGAGTTCTGATAGGATCCGGTGCTTTAGTGCTAGTATGATCGCATCCGACATGTTCTGCACTCCGTTTCTCCTTATGCCTTCCCCTCCAGCTCCATTCTCCGTGATTCAATCCCTCCGAGCTCACCCAACGCGAAACCCCGATTTACCACGGCATAAAACGGCCACCGGCCGTCCAAAACATTATAATTAAAATATTTCTTCGCCCATACCCCGTCGTCGTGTGGCCCGATAAAAAAAAGAGGGATGCAACACGAGGACTTCCCAGGAGGTCACCCATCCTAGTACTACTCTCGCCCAAGCACGCTTAACTTCGGAGTTATGATGGGATCCGGTGCTTTAGTGCTGGTATGATCGCATCTGACATGTTCTGCACTCCGTTTCTCCTTATGCCTTCTCCTCCAGCTCCATTCTCCGTGATTTAACCCCTCCGAGCTCACCCAACGCGAAACCCCGGTTTACCACGGCATAAAACGGCCACCGGCCGTCCAAAACAATATAATTAAAATATTTCTTCGCCCATACCCCGTCGTCGCGTGGCCCGATAAAAAAAAGAGGGATGCAACACGAGGACTTCCCAGGAGGTCACCCATCCTAGTACTACTCTCGCCCAAGCACGCTTAACTTCGGAGTTCTGATAGGATCCGGTGCTTTAGTGCTGGTATGATCACATCCGACATGTTCTGCACTCCGTTTCTCCTTATGCCTTCTCCTCCAGCTCCATTCTCCGTGATTCAACCCCTCCGAGCTCACCCAACGCGAAACCCCGGTTTACCACGGCATAAAACGGCCACCGGCCGTCCAAAACAATATAATTAAAATATTTCTTCGCCCATACACGGTTGTCGCGTGACCCGATAAAAAAAAAGAGGGATGCAACACGAGGACTTCCCAGGAGGTCACCCATCCTAGTACTACTCTCGCCCAAGCACGCTTAACTTCGGAGTTCTGATGGGATCCGGTGCTTTAGTGCTGGTATGATCGCATCCGACATGTTCTGCACTCCGTTTCTCCTTATGCCTTCCCCTCCAGCTCCATTCTCCGTGATTCAACCCCTCCCAGCTCACCCAATGTGAAACCCCGGTTTACCACGGCATAAAACGGCCACCGGCCGTCCAAAACAATATAATTAAAATATTTCTTCGCCCATACCCCGTCGTCGCGTGACCCGATAAAAAAAAAGAGGGATGCAACACGAGGACTTCCCAGGTGGTCACCCATCCTAGTACTACTCTCGTCCAAGCACGCTTAACTTCAGAGTTCTGATGGGATACGGTGCTTTAGTGCTGGTATGATCGCATCCGACATGTTCTGCACTCCGTTTCTCCTTATGCCTTCCCCTCCAGCTCCATTCTCCGTGATTCAACCCCTCCGAGCTCACCCAACGCGAAACCCCGGTTTACCACGGCATAAAGCGGCCACCGGCCGTCCAAAACAATAAAATTAAAATATTTCTTCGCCCATACCCCGTCGTCGCGTGACCCGATAAAAAAAAGAGGGATGCAACACGAGGACTTCCTAGGAGGTCACCCATCCTAGTACTACTCTCGCCCAAGCACGCTTAACTTTGGAGTTCTGATGGGATCCGGTGCTTTAGTGCTGGTATGATCGCATCCGACATGTTCTGCACTCCGTTTCTCCTTATGCCTTCCCCTCCAGCTCCATTCTCCGTGATTCAACCCCTCCGAGCTCACCCAACGCGAAACCCCGGTTTACCACGGCATAAAACGGCCACCGGCCGTCCAAAACAATATAATTAAAATATTTCTTCGCCCATACCCCGTCGTCGCGTGGCTCGATAAAAAAAAGAGGGATGCAACACGAGGACTTCCCATGAGGTCACCCATCCTAGTACTACTCTCACCCAAGCACGCTTAACTTCGGAGTTCTGATAGGATCCGGTGCTTTAGTGCTAGTATGATCGCATCCGACATGTTCTGCACTCCGTTTCTCCTTATGCCTTCCCCTCCAGCTCCATTCTCCGTGATTCAACCCCTCCCAGCTCACCCAATGTGAAACCCCGGTTTACCACGGCATAAAACGGCCACCGGCCGTCCAAAACAATATAATTAAAATATTTCTTCGCCCATACCCCGTCGTCGCGTGACCCGATAAAAAAAAAGAGGGATGCAACACGAGGACTTCCCAGGTGGTCACCCATCCTAGTACTACTCTCGTCCAAGCACGCTTAACTTCAGAGTTCTGATGGGATACGGTGCTTTAGTGCTGGTATGATCGCATCCGACATGTTCTGCACTCCGTTTCTCCTTATGCCTTCCCCTCCAGCTCCATTCTCCGTGATTCAACCCCTCCGAGCTCACCCAACGCGAAACCCCGGTTTACCACGGCATAAAGCGGCCACCGGCCGTCCAAAACAATAAAATTAAAATATTTCTTCGCCCATACCCCGTCGTCGCGTGACCCGATAAAAAAAAGAGGGATGCAACACGAGGACTTCCTAGGAGGTCACCCATCCTAGTACTACTCTCGCCCAAGCACGCTTAACTTTGGAGTTCTGATGGGATCCGGTGCTTTAGTGCTGGTATGATCGCATCCGACATGTTCTGCACTCCGTTTCTCCTTATGCCTTCCCCTCCAGCTCCATTCTCCGTGATTTAACCCCTCCGAGCTCACCCAACGTGAAACCCCGGTTTACCACGGCATAAAACGGCCACCGGCCGTCCAAAACAATATAATTAAAATATTTCTTCGCCCATACCCCGTCGTCGCGTGGCTCGATAAAAAAAAGAGGGATGCAACACGAGGACTTCCCATGAGGTCACCCATCCTAGTACTACTCTCACCCAAGCACGCTTAACTTCGGAGTTCTGATAGGATCCGGTGCTTTAGTGCTAGTATGATCGCATCCGACATGTTCTGCACTCCGTTTCTCCTTATGCCTTCCCCTCCAGCTCCATTCTCCGTGATTCAATCCCTCCGAGCTCACCCAACGCGAAACCCCGATTTCCCACGGCATAAAACGGCCACCGGCCGTCCAAAACATTATAATTAAAATATTTCTTCGCCCATACCCCGTCGTCGTGTGGCCCGATAAAAAAAAGAGGGATGCAACACGAGGACTTCCCAGGAGGTCACCCATCCTAGTACTACTCTCGCCCAAGCACGCTTAACTTCGGAGTTATGATGGGATCCGGTGCTTTAGTGCTGGTATGATCGCATCTGACATGTTCTGCACTCCGTTTCTCCTTATGCCTTCTCCTCCAGCTCCATTCTCCGTGATTTAACCCCTCCGAGCTCACCCAACGCGAAACCCCGGTTTACCACGGCATAAAACGGCCACCGGCCGTCCAAAACAATATAATTAAAATATTTCTTCGCCCATACCCCGTCGTCGCGTGGCCCGATAAAAAAAAGAGGGATGCAACACGAGGACTTCCCAGGAGGTCACCCATCCTAGTACTACTCTCGCCCAAGCACGCTTAACTTCGGAGTTCTGATAGGATCCGGTGCTTTAGTGCTGGTATGATCACATCCGACATGTTCTGCACTCCGTTTCTCCTTATGCCTTCTCCTCCAGCTCCATTCTCCGTGATTCAACCCCTCCGAGCTCACCCAACGCGAAACCCCGGTTTACCACGGCATAAAACGGCCACCGGCCGTCCAAAACAATATAATTAAAATATTTCTTCGCCCATACACGGTTGTCGCGTGACCCGATAAAAAAAAAGAGGGATGCAACACGAGGACTTCCCAGGAGGTCACCCATCCTAGTACTACTCTCGCCGAAGCACGCTTAACTTCGGAGTTCTGATGGGATCCGGTGCTTTAGTGCTGGTATGATCGCATCCGACATGTTCTGCACTCCGTTTCTCCTTATGCCTTCCCCTCCAGCTCCATTCTCCGTGATTCAACCCCTCCCAGCTCACCCAATGTGAAACCCCGGTTTACCACGGCATAAAACGGCCACCGGCCGTCCAAAACAATATAATTAAAATATTTCTTCGCCCATACCCCGTCGTCGCGTGACCCGATAAAAAAAGAGAGGGATGCAACACGAGGACTTCCCAGGTGGTCACCCATCCTAGTACTACTCTCGTCCAAGCACGCTTAACTTCAGAGTTCTGATGGGATACGGTGCTTTAGTGCTGGTATGATCGCATCCGACATGTTCTGCACTCCGTTTCTCCTTATGCCTTCCCCTCCAGCTCCATTCTCCGTGATTCAACCCCTCCGAGCTCACCCAACGCGAAACCCCGGTTTACCACGGCATAAAGCGGCCACCGGCCGTCCAAAACAATAAAATTAAAATATTTCTTCGCCCATACCCCGTCGTCGCGTGACCCGATAAAAAAAAGAGGGATGCAACACGAGGACTTCCTAGGAGGTCACCCATCCTAGTACTACTCTCGCCCAAGCACGCTTAACTTTGGAGTTCTGATGGGATCCGGTGCTTTAGTGCTGGTATGATCGCATCCGACATGTTCTGCACTCCGTTTCTCCTTATGCCTTCCCCTCCAGCTCCATTCTCCGTGATTCAACCCCTCCGAGCTCACCCAACGCGAAACCCCGGTTTACCACGGCATAAAACGGCCACCGGCCGTCCAAAACAATATAATTAAAATATTTCTTCGCCCATACCCCGTCGTCGCGTGGCCCGATAAAAAAAAGAGGGATGCAACACGAGGACTTCCCAGGAGGTCACCCATCCTAGTACTACTCTCGCCCAAGCACGCTTAACTTCGGAGTTCTGATAGGATCCGGTGCTTTAGTGCTGGTATGATCACATCCGACATGTTCTGCACTCCGTTTCTCCTTATGCCTTCTCCTCCAGCTCCATTCTCCGTGATTCAACCCCTCCGAGCTCACCCAACGCGAAACCCCGGTTTACCACGGCATAAAACGGCCACCGGCCGTCCAAAACAATATAATTAAAATATTTCTTCACCCATACACCGTTGTCGCGTGACCCGATAAAAAAAAAGAGGGATGCAACACGAGGACTTCCCAGGAGGTCACCCATCCTAGTACTACTCTCGCCCAAGCACGCTTAACTTCAGAGTTCTGATGGGATCCGGTGTTTTAGTGCTGGTATGATTGCATCCGACATGTTCTGCACTCCGTTTCTCCTTATGCCTTCCCCTCCAGCTCCATTCTCCGTGATTCAACCCCTCCCAGCTCACCCAATGCGAAACCCCGGTTTACCACGGCATAAAACGGCCACCGGCCGTCCAAAACAATATAATTAAAATATTTCTTCGCCCATACCCCGTCGTCGCGTGACCCGATAAAAAAAAGAGGGATGCAACACGAGGACTTCCCAGGTGGTCACCCATCCTAGTACTACTCTCGTCCAAGCACGCTTAACTTCAGAGTTCTGATGGGATACGGTGCTTTAGTGCTGGTATGATCGCATCCGACATGTTCTGCACTCCGTTTCTCCTTATGCCTTCCCCTCCAGCTCCATTCTCCGTGATTCAACCCCTCCGAGCTCACCCAACGCGAAACCCCGGTTTACCACGGCATAAAACGGCCACCGGCCGTCCAAAACAATAAAATTAAAATATTTCTTCGCCCATACCCCGTCGTCGCGTGACCCGATAAAAAAAAAGAGGGATGCAACACGAGGACTTCCTAGGAGGTCACCCATCCTAGTACTACTCTCGCCCAAGCACGCTTAACTTCGGAGTTCTGATGGGATCCGGTGCTTTAGTGCTGGTATGATCGCATCCGACATGTTCTGCACTCCGTTTCTCCTTATGCCTTCCCCTCCAGCTCCATTCTCCGTGATTCAACCCCTCCGAGCTCACCCAACGCGAAACCCCGGTTTACCACGGCATAAAACGGCCACCGGACGTCCAAAACAATATAATTAAAATATTTCTTCGCCCATACCCCGTCGTCGCGTGACCCGATAAAAAAAAGAGGGATGCAACACGAGGACTTCCCAGGAGGTCACCCATCCTAGTACTATGATGGGATCCGGTGCTTTAGTGCTGGTATGATCGCATCAGACATGTTCTGCACTCCGTTTCTCCTTATGCCTTCCCCTCCAGCTCCATTCTCCGTGATTCAACCCCTCCGAGCTCACCCAACGCGAAACCCCGGTTTACCACGGCATAAAACGGCCACCGGCCGTCCAAAACAATATAATTAAAATATTTCTTCGCCCATACCCCGTCGTCGCGTGACCCGATAAAAAAAAAGAGGGATGCAACACGAGGACTTTCCAGGAGGTCACCCATCCTAGTACTACTCTCGCCCAAGCACGCTTAACTTCGGAGTTCTGATGGGATCCGGTGCTTTACTGCTGGTATGATCGCATCCGACATGTTCTGCACTCCGTTTCTCCTTATGCCTTCCCCTCCAGCTCCATTCTCCGTGATTCAACCCCTCCGAGCTCACCCAACGCGAAACCCCGGTTTACCACGGCATAAAACGGACACCGGACGTCCAAAACAATATAATTAAAATATTTCTTCGCCCATACCCCGTCGTCGCGTGACCCGATAAAAAAAAGAGGGATGCAACACGAGGACTTCCCAGGAGGTCACCCATCCTAGTACTACTCTCGCCCAAGCACGCTTAACTTCGGAGTTCTGATGGGATCCGGTGCTTTAGTGCTGGTATGATCGCATCCGACATGTTTTGCACTCCGTTTCTCCTTATGCCTTCCCCTCCAGCTCCATTCTCCGTGATTCAACCCCTCCGAGCTCACCCAACGCGAAACCCCGGTTTACCACGGCATAAAACGGACACCGGACGTCCAAAACAATATAATTAAAATATTTCTTCGCCCATACCCCGTCGTCGCGTGACCCGATAAAAAAAAAGAGGGATGCAACACGAGGACTTCCCAGGAGGTCACCCATCCTAGTACTACTCTCGCCCAAGCACGCTTAACTTCGGAGTTCTGATGGGATCCGGTGCTTTAGTGCTGGTATGATCGCATCCGACATGTTCTGCACTCCGTTTCTCCTTATGCCTTCCCCTCCAGCTCCATTCTCCGTGATTCAACCCCTCCGAGCTCACCCAACGCGAAACCCCGGTTTACCACGGCATAAAACGGACACCGGACGTCCAAAACAATATAATTAAAATATTTCTTCGCCCATACCCCGTCGTCGCGTGACCCGATAAAAAAAAAGAGGGATGCAACACGAGGACTTCCCAGGAGGTCACCCATCCTAGTACTACTCTCGCCCAAGCACGCTTAACTTCGGAGTTCTGATGGGATACGGTGCTTTAGTGCTGGTATGATCGCATCCGACATGTTCTGCACTCCGTTTCTCCTTATGCCTTCCCCTCCAGCTCCATTCTCCGTGATTCAACCCCTCCGAGCTCACCCAACGCGAAACCCCGGTTTACCACGGCATAAAACGGACACCGGACGTCCAAAACAATATAATTAAAATATTTCTTCGCCCATACCCCGTCGTCGCGTGACCCGATAAAAAAAAGAGGGATGCAACACGAGGACTTCCCAGGAGGTCACCCATCCTAGTACTACTCTCGCCCAAGCACGCTTAACTTCGGAGTTCTGATGGGATCCGGTGCTTTAGTGCTGGTATGATCGCATCCGACATGTTCTGCACTCCGTTTCTCCTTATGCCTTCCCCTCCAGCTCCATTCTCCGTGATTCAACCCCTCCGAGCTCACCCAACGCGAAACCCCGGTTTACCACGGCATAAAACGGATACCGGACGTCCAAAACAATATAATTAAAATATTTCTTCGCCCATACCCCGTCGTCGCGTGACCCGATAAAAAAAAGAGGGATGCAACACGAGGACTTCCCAGGAGGTCACCCATCCTAGTACTACTCTCTCCCAAGCACGCTTAACTTCGGAGTTCTAATGGGATCCGGTGCTTTAGTGCTGGTATGATCACATCCGACATGTTCTGCACTCCGTTTCTCCTTATGCCTTCCCCTCCAGCTCCATTCTCCGTGATTCAACCCCTCCGAGCTCACCCAACGCGAAACCCCGGTTTACCACGGCATAAAACGGACACCGGACGTCCAAAACAATATAATTAAAATATTTCTTCGCCCATACCCCGTCGTCGCGTGACCCGATAAAAAAAAAGAGGGATGCAACACGAGGACTTCCCAGGAGGTCACCCATCCTAGTACTACTCTCGCCCAAGCACGCTTAACTTCGGAGTTCTGATGGGATCCGGTGCTTTAGTGCTGGTATGATCGCATCCGACATGTTCTGCACTCCGTTTCTCCTTATGCCTTCCCCTCCAGCTCCATTCTCCGTGATTCAACCCCTCCGAGCTCACCCAACGCGAAACCCCGGTTTACCACGGCATAAAACGGACACCGGACGTCCAAAACAATATAATTAAAATATTTCTTCGCCCATACCCCGTCGTCGCGTGACCCGATAAAAAAAAAGAGGGATGCAACACGAGGACTTCCCAGGAGGTCACCCATCCTAGTACTACTCTCGCCCAAGCACGCTTAACTTCGGAGTTCTGATGGGATCCGGTGCTTTAGTGCTGGTATGATCGCATCCGACATGTTCTGCACTCCGTTTCTCCTTATGCCTTCCCCTCCAGCTCCATTCTCCGTGATTCAACCCCTCCGAGCTCACCCAACGCGAAACCCCGGTTTACCACGGCATAAAACGGACACCGGACGTCCAAAACAATATAATTAAAATATTTCTTCGCCCATACCCCGTCGTCGCGTGACCCGATAAAAAAAAAGAGGGATGCAACACGACGACTTCCCAGAAGGTCACCCATCCTAGTACTACTCTCGCCCAAGCACGCTTAACTTCGGAGTTCTGATGGGATCCGGTGCTTTAGTGCTGGTATGATCGCATCCGACATGTTCTGCACTCCGTTTCTCCTTATGCCTTCCCCTCCAGCTCCATTCTCCGTGATTCAACCCCTCCGAGCTCACCCAACGCGAAACCCCGGTTTACCACGGCATAAAACGGACACCGGACGTCCAAAACAATATAATTAAAATATTTCTTCGCCCATACCCCGTCGTCGCGTGACCCGATAAAAAAAAAGAGGGATGCAACACGAGGACTTCCCAGGAGGTCACCCATCCTAGTACTACTCTCGCCCAAGCACGCTTAACTTCGGAGTTCTGATGGGATCCGGTGCTTTAGTGCTGGTATGATCGCATCCGACATGTTCTGCACTCCGTTTCTCCTTATGCCTTCCCCTCCAGCTCCATTCTCCGTGATTCAACCCCTCCGAGCTCACCCAACGCGAAACCCCGGTTTACCACGGCATAAAACGGACACCGGACGTCCAAAACAATATAATTAAAATATTTCTTCGCCCATACCCCGTCGTCGCGTGACCCGATAAAAAAAAGAGGGATGCAACACGAGGACTTCCCAGGAGGTCACCCATCCTAGTACTACTCTCGCCCAAGCACGCTTAACTTCGGAGTTCTGATGGGATCCGGTGCTTTAGTGCTGGTATGATCGCATCCGACATGTTCTGCACTCCGTTTCTCCTTATGCCTTCCCCTCCAGCTCCATTCTCCGTGATTCAACCCCTCCGAGCTCACCCAACGCGAAACCCCGGTTTACCACGGCATAAAACGGACACCGGACGTCCAAAACAATATAATTAAAATATTTCTTCGCCCATACCCCGTCGTCGCGTGACCCGATAAAAAAAAAGAGGGATGCAACACGAGGACTTCCCAGGAGGTCACCCATCCTAGTACTACTCTCGCCCAAGCACGCTTAATTTCAGAGTTCTGATGGGATCCGGTGCTTTAGTGCTGGTATGATCGCATCCGACATGTTCTGCACTCCGTTTCTCCTTATGCCTTCTCCTCCAGCTCCATTCTCCGTGATTCAACCCCTCCGAGCTCACCCAACGCGAAACCCCGGTTTACCACGGCATAAAACGGATACCGGCCGTCCAAAACATTATAATTAAAATATTTCTTCGCCCATACCCCGTCGTCGCGTGACCCGATAAAAAAAAGAGGGATGCAACACGAGGACTTCCCAGGAGGTCACCCATCCTAGTACTACTCTCGCCCAAGCACGCTTAACTTCGGAGTTATGATGGGATCCGGTGCTTTAGTGCTGGTATGATCGCATCTGACATGTTCTGCACTCCGTTTCTCCTTATGCCTTCTCCTCCAGCTCCATTCTCCGTGATTCAACCCCTCCGAGCTCACCCAACGCGAAACCCCGGTTTACCACGGCATAAAACGGATACCGGACGTCCAAAACAATATAATTAAAATATTTCTTCGCCCATACCCCGTCGTCGCGTGACCCGATAAAAAAAAGAGGGATGCAACACGAGGACTTCCCAGGAGGTCACCCATCCTAGTACTACTCTCGCCCAAGCACGCTTAACTTCGGAGTTCTAATGGGATCCGGTGCTTTAGTGCTGGTATGATCACATCCGACATGTTCTGCACTCCGTTTCTCCTTATGCCTTCCCCTCCAGCTCCATTCTCCGTGATTCAACCCCTCCGAGCTCACCCAACGCGAAACCCCGGTTTACCACGGCATAAAACGGACACCGGACGTCCAAAACAATATAATTAAAATATTTCTTCGCCCATACCCCGTCGTCGCGTGACCCGATAAAAAAAAAGAGGGATGCAACACGAGGACTTCCCAGGAGGTCACCCATCCTAGTACTACTCTCGCCCAAGCACGCTTAACTTCGGAGTTCTGATGGGATCCGGTGCTTTAGTGCTGGTATGATCGCATCCGACATGTTCTGCACTCCGTTTCTCCTTATGCCTTCCCCTCCAGCTCCATTCTCCGTGATTCAACCCCTCCGAGCTCACCCAACGCGAAACCCCGGTTTACCACGGCATAAAACGGACACCGGACGTCCAAAACAATATAATTAAAATATTTCTTCGCCCATACCCCGTCGTCGCGTGACCCGATAAAAAAAAGAGGGATGCAACACGAGGACTTCCCAGGAGGTCACCCATCCTAGTACTACTCTCGCCCAAGCACGCTTAACTTCGGAGTTATGATGGGATCCGGTGCTTTAGTGCTGGTATGATCGCATCTGACATGTTCTGCACTCCGTTTCTCCTTATGCCTTCTCCTCCAGCTCCATTCTCCGTGATTCAACCCCTCCGAGCTCACCCAACGCGAAACCCCGGTTTACCACGGCATAAAACGGACACCGGACGTCCAAAACAATATAATTAAAATATTTCTTCGCCCATACCCCGTCGTCGCGTGACCCGATAAAAAAAAAGAGGGATGCAACACGAGGACTTCCCAGGAGGTCACCCATCCTAGTACTACTCTCGCCCAAGCACGCTTAACTTCGGAGTTCTGATGGGATCCGGTGCTTTAGTGCTGGTATGATCGCATCCGACATGTTCTGCACTCCGTTTCTCCTTATGCCTTCCCCTCCAGCTCCATTCTCCGTGATTCAACCCCTCCGAGCTCACCCAACGCGAAACCCCGGTTTACCACGGCATAAAACGGACACCGGACGTCCAAAACAATATAATTAAAATATTTCTTCGCCCATACCCCGTCGTCGCGTGACCCGATAAAAAAAAAGAGGGATGCAACACGAGGACTTCCCAGGAGGTCACCCATCCTAGTACTACTCTCGCCCAAGCACGCTTAATTTCAGAGTTCTGATGGGATCCGGTGCTTTAGTGCTGGTATGATCGCATCCGACATGTTCTGCACTCCGTTTCTCCTTATGCCTTCTCCTCCAGCTCCATTCTCCGTGATTCAACCCCTCCGAGCTCACCCAACGCGAAACCCCGGTTTACCACGGCATAAAACGGATACCGGACGTCCAAAACAATATAATTAAAATATTTCTTCGCCCATACCCCGTCGTCGCGTGACCCGATAAAAAAAAGAGGGATGCAACACGAGGACTTCCTAGGAGGTCACCCATCCTAGTACTACTCTCGCCCAAGCACGCTTAACTTCAGAGTTCTGATGGGATACGGTGCTTTAGTGCTGGTATGATCGCATCCGACATGTTCTGCACTCCGTTTCTCCTTATGCCTTCCCCTCCAGCTCCATTCTCCGTGATTCAACCCCTCCGAGCTCACCCAACGCGAAACCCCGGTTTACCACGGCATAAAACGGCCACCGGCCGTCCAAAACAATAAAATTAAAATATTTCTTCGCCCATACCCCGTCGTCGCGTGACCCGATAAAAAAAAGAGGGATGCAACACGAGGACTTCCCAGGTGGTCACCCATCCTAGTACTACTCTCGCCCAAGCACGCTTAACTTCAGAGTTCTGATGGGATACGGTGCTTTAGTGCTGGTATGATCGCATCCGACATGTTCTGCACTCCGTTTCTCCTTATGCCTTCCCCTCCAGCTCCATTCTCCGTGATTCAACCCCTCCGAGCTCACCCAACGCGAAACCCCGGTTTACCACGGCATAAAACGGCCACCGGACGTCCAAAACAATAAAATTAAAATATTTCTTCGCCCATACCCCGTCGTCGCGTGACCCGATAAAAAAAAAGAGGGATGCAACACGAGGACTTCCTAGGAGGTCACCCATCCTAGTACTACTCTCGCCCAAGCACGCTTAACTTCGGAGTTCTGATGGGATCCGGTGCTTTAGTGCTGGTATGATCGCATCCGACATGTTCTGCACTCCGTTTCTCCTTATGCCTTCCCCTCCAGCTCCATTCTCCGTGATTCAACCCCTCCGAGCTCACCCAACGCGAAACCCCGGTTTACCACGGCATAAAACGGCCACCGGACGTCCAAAACAATATAATTAAAATATTTCTTCGCCCATACCCCGTCGTCGCGTGACCCGATAAAAAAAAGAGGGATGCAACACGAGGACTTCCCAGGAGGTCACCCATCCTAGTACTATGATGGGATCCGGTGCTTTAGTGCTGGTATGATCGCATCAGACATGTTCTGCACTCCGTTTCTCCTTATGCCTTCCCCTCCAGCTCCATTCTCCGTGATTCAACCCCTCCGAGCTCACCCAACGCGAAACCCCGGTTTACCACGGCATAAAACGGCCACCGGCCGTCCAAAACAATATAATTAAAATATTTCTTCGCCCATACCCCGTCGTCGCGTGACCCGATAAAAAAAAAGAGGGATGCAACACGAGGACTTTCCAGGAGGTCACCCATCCTAGTACTACTCTCGCCCAAGCACGCTTAACTTCGGAGTTCTGATGGGATCCGGTGCTTTACTGCTGGTATGATCGCATCCGACATGTTCTGCACTCCGTTTCTCCTTATGCCTTCCCCTCCAGCTCCATTCTCCGTGATTCAACCCCTCCGAGCTCACCCAACGCGAAACCCCGGTTTACCACGGCATAAAACGGACACCGGACGTCCAAAACAATATAATTAAAATATTTCTTCGCCCATACCCCGTCGTCGCGTGACCCGATAAAAAAAAGAGGGATGCAACACGAGGACTTCCCAGGAGGTCACCCATCCTAGTACTACTCTCGCCCAAGCACGCTTAACTTCGGAGTTCTGATGGGATCCGGTGCTTTAGTGCTGGTATGATCGCATCCGACATGTTCTGCACTCCGTTTCTCCTTATGCCTTCCCCTCCAGCTCCATTCTCCGTGATTCAACCCCTCCGAGCTCACCCAACGCGAAACCCCGGTTTACCACGGCATAAAACGGACACCGGACGTCCAAAACAATATAATTAAAATATTTCTTCGCCCATACCCCGTCGTCGCGTGACCCGATAAAAAAAAGAGGGATGCAACACGAGGACTTCCCAGGAGGTCACCCATCCTAGTACTACTCTCGCCCAAGCACGCTTAACTTCGGAGTTCTGATGGGATCCGGTGCTTTAGTGCTGGTATGATCGCATCCGACATGTTCTGCACTCCGTTTCTCCTTATGCCTTCCCCTCCAGCTCCATTCTCCGTGATTCAACCCCTCCGAGCTCACCCAACGCGAAACCCCGGTTTACCACGGCATAAAACGCACACCGGACGTCCAAAACAATATAATTAAAATATTTCTTCGCCCATACCCCGTCGTCGCGTGACCCGATAAAAAAAAAGAGGGATGCAACACGAGGACTTCCCAGGAGGTCACCCATCCTAGTACTACTCTCGCCCAAGCACGCTTAACTTCGGAGTTCTGATGGGATCCGGTGCTTTAGTGCTGGTATGATCGCATCCGACATGTTCTGCACTCCGTTTCTCCTTATGCCTTCCCCTCCAGCTCCATTCTCCGTGATTCAACCCCTCCGAGCTCACCCAACGCGAAACCCCGGTTTACCACGGCATAAAACGGACACCGGACGTCCAAAACAATATAATTAAAATATTTCTTCGCCCATACCCCGTCGTCGCGTGACCCGATAAAAAAAAGAGGGATGCAACACGAGGACTTCCCAGGAGGTCACCCATCCTAGTACTACTCTCGCCCAAGCACGCTTAACTTCGGAGTTCTGATGGGATCCGGTGCTTTAGTGCTGGTATGATCGCATCCGACATGTTCTGCACTCCGTTTCTCCTTATGCCTTCCCCTCCAGCTCCATTCTCCGTGATTCAACCCCTCCGAGCTCACCCAACGCGAAACCCCGGTTTACCACGGCATAAAACGGATACCGGACGTCCAAAACAATATAATTAAAATATTTCTTCGCCCATACCCCGTCGTCGCGTGACCCGATAAAAAAAAGAGGGATGCAACACGAGGACTTCCCAGGAGGTCACCCATCCTATTACTACTCTCTCCCAAGCACGCTTAACTTCGGAGTTCTGATGGGATCCGGTGCTTTAGTGCTGGTATGATCACATCCGACATGTTCTGCACTCCGTTTCTCCTTATGCCTTCCCCTCCAGCTCCATTCTCCGTGATTCAACCCCTCCGAGCTCACCCAACGCGAAACCCCGGTTTACCACGGCATAAAACGGACACCGGACGTCCAAAACAATATAATTAAAATATTTCTTCGCCCATACCCCGTCGTCGCGTGACCCGATAAAAAAAAAGAGGGATGCAACACGAGGACTTCCCAGGAGGTCACCCATCCTAGTACTACTCTCGCCCAAGCACGCTTAACTTCGGAGTTCTGATGGGATCCGGTGCTTTAGTGCTGGTATGATCGCATCCGACATGTTCTGCACTCCGTTTCTCCTTATGCCTTCCCCTCCAGCTCCATTCTCCGTGATTCAACCCCTCCGAGCTCACCCAACGCGAAACCCCGGTTTACCACGGCATAAAACGGACACCGGACGTCCAAAACAATATAATTAAAATATTTCTTCGCCCATACCCCGTCGTCGCGTGACCCGATAAAAAAAAAGAGGGATGCAACACGAGGACTTCCCAGGAGGTCACCCATCCTAGTACTACTCTCGCCCAAGCACGCTTAACTTCGGAGTTCTGATGGGATCCGGTGCTTTAGTGCTGGTATGATCGCATCCGACATGTTCTGCACTCCGTTTCTCCTTATGCCTTCCCCTCCAGCTCCATTCTCCGTGATTCAACCCCTCCGAGCTCACCCAACGCGAAACCCCGGTTTACCACGGCATAAAACGGACACCGGACGTCCAAAACAATATAATTAAAATATTTCTTCGCCCATACCCCGTCGTCGCGTGACCCGATAAAAAAAAAGAGGGATGCAACACGACGACTTCCCAGAAGGTCACCCATCCTAGTACTACTCTCGCCCAAGCACGCTTAACTTCGGAGTTCTGATGGGATCCGGTGCTTTAGTGCTGGTATGATCGCATCCGACATGTTCTGCACTCCGTTTCTCCTTATGCCTTCCCCTCCAGCTCCATTCTCCGTGATTCAACCCCTCCGAGCTCACCCAACGCGAAACCCCGGTTTACCACGGCATAAAACGGACACCGGACGTCCAAAACAATATAATTAAAATATTTCTTCGCCCATACCCCGTCGTCGCGTGACCCGATAAAAAAAAAGAGGGATGCAACACGAGGACTTCCCAGGAGGTCACCCATCCTAGTACTACTCTCGCCCAAGCACGCTTAACTTTGGAGTTCTGATGGGATCCGGTGCTTTAGTGCTGGTATGATCGCATCCGACATGTTCTGCACTCCGTTTCTCCTTATGCCTTCCCCTCCAGCTCCATTCTCCGTGATTCAACCCCTCCGAGCTCACCCAACGCGAAACCCCGGTTTACCACGGCATAAAACGGACACCGGACGTCCAAAACAATATAATTAAAATATTTCTTCGCCCATACCCCGTCGTCGCGTGACCCGATAAAAAAAAGAGGGATGCAACACGAGGACTTCCCAGGAGGTCACCCATCCTAGTACTACTCTCGCCCAAGCACGCTTAACTTCGGAGTTCTGATGGGATCCGGTGCTTTAGTGCTGGTATGATCGCATCCGACATGTTCTGCACTCCGTTTCTCCTTATGCCTTCCCCTCCAGCTCCATTCTCCGTGATTCAACCCCTCCGAGCTCACCCAACGCGAAACCCCGGTTTACCACGGCATAAAACGGACACCGGACGTCCAAAACAATATAATTAAAATATTTCTTCGCCCATACCCCGTCGTCGCGTGACCCGATAAAAAAAAGAGGGATGCAACACGAGGACTTCCCAGGAGGTCACCCATCCTAGTACTACTCTCGCCCAAGCACGCTTAACTTCGGAGTTCTGATGGGATCCGGTGCTTTAGTGCTGGTATGATCGCATCCGACATGTTCTGCACTCCGTTTCTCCTTATGCCTTCCCCTCCAGCTCCATTCTCCGTGATTCAACCCCTCCGAGCTCACCCAACGCGAAACCCCGGTTTACCACGGCATAAAACGGACACCGGACGTCCAAAACAATATAATTAAAATATTTCTTCGCCCATACCCCGTCGTCGCGTGACCCGATAAAAAAAAGAGGGATGCAACACGAGGACTTCCCAGGAGGTCACCCATCCTAGTACTACTCTCTCCCAAGCACGCTTAACTTCGGAGTTCTGATGGGATCCGGTGCTTTAGTGCTGGTATGATCACATCCGACATGTTCTGCACTCCGTTTCTCCTTATGCCTTCCCCTCCAGCTCCATTCTCCGTGATTCAACCCCTCCGAGCTCACCCAACGCGAAACCCCGGTTTACCACGGCATAAAACGGACACCGGACGTCCAAAACAATATAATTAAAATATTTCTTCGCCCATACCCCGTCGTCGCGTGACCCGATAAAAAAAAAGAGGGATGCAACACGAGGACTTCCCAGGAGGTCACCCATCCTAGTACTACTCTCACCCAAGCACGCTTAACTTCGGAGTTCTGATGGGATCCGGTGCTTTAGTGCTGGTATGATCGCATCCGACATGTTCTGCACTCCGTTTCTCCTTATGCCTTCCCCTCCAGCTCCATTCTCCGTGATTCAACCCCTCCGAGCTCACCCAACGCGAAACCCCGGTTTACCACGGCATAAAACGGACACCGGACGTCCAAAACAATATAATTAAAATATTTCTTCGCCCATACCCCGTCGTCGCGTGACCCGATAAAAAAAAGAGGGATGCAACACGAGGACTTCCCAGGAGGTCACCCATCCTAGTACTACTCTCGCCCAAGCACGCTTAACTTCGGAGTTCTGATGGGATCCGGTGCTTTAGTGCTGGTATGATCGCATCCGACATGTTCTGCACTCCGTTTCTCCTTATGCCTTCCCCTCCAGCTCCATTCTCCGTGATTCAACCCCTCCGAGCTCACCCAACGCGAAACCCCGGTTTACCACGGCATAAAACGGACACCGGACGTCCAAAACAATATAATTAAAATATTTCTTCGCCCATACCCCGTCGTCGCGTGACCCGATAAAAAAAAAGAGGGATGCAACACGACGACTTCCCAGAAGGTCACCCATCCTAGTACTACTCTCGCCCAAGCACGCTTAACTTCGGAGTTCTGATGGGATCCGGTGCTTTAGTGCTGGTATGATCGCATCCGACATGTTCTGCACTCCGTTTCTCCTTATGCCTTCCCCTCCAGCTCCATTCTCCGTGATTCAACCCCTCCGAGCTCACCCAACGCGAAACCCCGGTTTACCACGGCATAAAACGGACACCGGACGTCCAAAACAATATAATTAAAATATTTCTTCGCCCATACCCCGTCGTCGCGTGACCCGATAAAAAAAAAGAGGGATGCAACACGAGGACTTCCCAGGAGGTCACCCATCCTAGTACTACTCTCGCCCAAGCACGCTTAACTTCGGAGTTCTGATGGGATCCGGTGCTTTAGTGCTGGTATGATCGCATCCGACATGTTCTGCACTCCGTTTCTCCTTATGCCTTCCCCTCCAGCTCCATTCTCCGTGATTCAACCCCTCCGAGCTCACCCAACGCGAAACCCCGGTTTACCACGGCATAAAACGGACACCGGACGTCCAAAACAATATAATTAAAATATTTCTTCGCCCATACCCCGTCGTCGCGTGACCCGATAAAAAAAAGAGGGATGCAACACGAGGACTTCCCAGGAGGTCACCCATCCTAGTACTACTCTCGCCCAAGCACGCTTAACTTCGGAGTTCTGATGGGATCCGGTGCTTTAGTGCTGGTATGATCGCATCCGACATGTTCTGCACTCCGTTTCTCCTTATGCCTTCCCCTCCAGCTCCATTCTCCGTGATTCAACCCCTCCGAGCTCACCCAACGCGAAACCCCGGTTTACCACGGCATAAAACGGACACCGGACGTCCAAAACAATATAATTAAAATATTTCTTCGCCCATACCCCGTCGTCGCGTGACCCGATAAAAAAAAGAGGGATGCAACACGAGGACTTCCCAGGAGGTCACCCATCCTAGTACTACTCTCGCCCAAGCACGCTTAACTTCGGAGTTCTGATGGGATCCGGTGCTTTAGTGCTGGTATGATCGCATCCGACATGTTCTGCACTCCGTTTCTCCTTATGCCTTCCCCTCCAGCTCCATTCTCCGTGATTCAACCCCTCCGAGCTCACCCAACGCGAAACCCCGGTTTACCACGGCATAAAACGGACACCGGACGTCCAAAACAATATAATTAAAATATTTCTTCGCCCATACCCCGTCGTCGCGTGACCCGATAAAAAAAAGAGGGATGCAACACGAGGACTTCCCAGGAGGTCACCCATCCTAGTACTACTCTCGCCCAAGCACGCTTAACTTCGGAGTTCTGATGGGATCCGGTGCTTTAGTGCTGGTATGATCGCATCCGACATGTTCTGCACTCCGTTTCTCCTTATGCCTTCCCCTCCAGCTCCATTCTCCGTGATTCAACCCCTCCGAGCTCACCCAACGCGAAACCCCGGTTTACCACGGCATAAAACGGACCCCGGACGTCCAAAACAATATAATTAAAATATTTCTTCGCCCATACCCCGTCGTCGCGTGACCCGATAAAAAAAAGAGGGATGCAACACGAGGACTTCCCAGGAGGTCACCCATCCTAGTACTACTCTCGCCCAAGCACGCTTAACTTCGGAGTTCTGATGGGATCCGGTGCTTTAGTGCTGGTATGATCGCATCCGACATGTTCTGCACTCCGTTTCTCCTTATGCCTTCCCCTCCAGCTCCATTCTCCGTGATTCAACCCCTCCGAGCTCACCCAACGCGAAACCCCGGTTTACCACGGCATAAAACGGACACCGGACGTCCAAAACAATATAATTAAAATATTTCTTCGCCCATACCCCGTCGTCGCGTGACCCGATAAAAAAAGAGAGGGATGCAACACGAGGACTTCCCAGGAGGTCACCCATCCTAGTACTACTCTCGCCCAAGCACGCTTAACTTCGGAGTTCTGATGGGATCCGGTGCTTTAGTGCTGGTATGATCGCATCCGACATGTTCTGCACTCCGTTTCTCCTTATGCCTTCCCCTCCAGCTCCATTCTCCGTGATTCAACCCCTCCGAGCTCACCCAACGCGAAACCCCGGTTTACCACGGCATAAAACGGACACCGGACGTCCAAAACAATATAATTAAAATATTTCTTCGCCCATACCCCGTCGTCGCGTGACCCGATAAAAAAAAAGAGGGATGCAACACGAGGACTTCCCAGGAGGTCACCCATCCTAGTACTACTCTCACCCAAGCACGCTTAACTTCGGAGTTCTGATGGGATCCGGTGCTTTAGTGCTGGTATGATCGCATCCGACATGTTCTGCACTCCGTTTCTCCTTATGCCTTCCCCTCCAGCTCCATTCTCCGTGATTCAACCCCTCCGAGCTCACCCAACGCGAAACCCCGGTTTACCACGGCATAAAACGGACACCGGACGTCCAAAACAATATAATTAAAATATTTCTTCGCCCATACCCCGTCGTCGCGTGACCCGATAAAAAAAAAGAGGGATGCAACACGAGGACTTCCCAGGAGGTCACCCATCCTAGTACTACTCTCGCCCAAGCACGCTTAACTTCGGAGTTCTGATGGGATCCGGTGCTTTAGTGCTGGTATGATCGCATCCGACATGTTCTGCACTCCGTTTCTCCTTATGCCTTCCCCTCCAGCTCCATTCTCCGTGATTCAACCCCTCCGAGCTCACCCAACGCGAAACCCCGGTTTACCACGGCATAAAACGGACCCCGGACGTCCAAAATAATATAATTAAAATATTTCTTCGCCCATACCCCGTCGTCGCGTGACCCGATAAAAAAAAGAGGGATGCAACACGAGGACTTCCCAGGAGGTCACCCATCCTAGTACTACTCTCGCCCAAGCACGCTTAACTTCGGAGTTCTGATGGGATCCGGTGCTTTAGTGCTGGTATGATCGCATCCGACATGTTCTGCACTCCGTTTCTCCTTATGCCTTCCCCTCCAGCTCCATTCTCCGTGATTCAACCCCTCCGAGCTCACCCAACGCGAAACCCCGGTTTACCACGGCATAAAACGGACACCGGACGTCCAAAACAATATAATTAAAATATTTCTTCGCCCATACCCCGTCGTCGCGTGACCCGATAAAAAAAAGAGGGATGCAACACGAGGACTTCCCAGGAGGTCACCCATCCTAGTACTACTCTCGCCCAAGCACGCTTAACTTCGGAGTTCTGATGGGATCCGGTGCTTTAGTGCTGGTATGATCGCATCCGACATGTTCTGCACTCCGTTTCTCCTTATGCCTTCCCCTCCAGCTCCATTCTCCGTG
This sequence comes from Avena sativa, assembly GCA_916181665.1. NCBI lineage: Eukaryota > Viridiplantae > Streptophyta > Magnoliopsida > Poales > Poaceae > Avena > Avena sativa. The sequence continues at coordinate 267,778,815 of OV702296.1, forward strand.
ATTCAACCCCTCCGAGCTCACCCAACGCGAAACCCCGGTTTACCACGGCATAAAACGGACACCGGACGTCCAAAACAATATAATTAAAATATTTCTTCGCCCATACCCCGTCGTCGCGTGACCCGATAAAAAAAAAGAGGGATGCAACACGAGGACTTCCCAGTAGGTCACCCATCCTAGTACTACTCTCGCCCAAGCACGCTTAACTTCGGAGTTCTGATGGGATCCGGTGCTTTAGTGCTGGTATGATCGCATCCGACATGTTCTGCACACCGTTTCTCCTTATGCCTTCCCCTCCAGCTCCATTCTCCGTGATTCAACCCCTCCGAGCTCACCCAACGCGAAACCCCGGTTTACCACGGCATAAAACGGACCCCGGACGTCCAAAACAATATAATTAAAATATTTCTTCGCCCATACCCCGTCGTCGCGTGACCCGATAAAAAAAAAGAGGGATGCAACACGAGGACTTCCCAAGAGGTCACCCATCCTAGTACTACTCTCGCCCAAGCACGCTTAACTTCGGAGTTCTGATGGGATCCGGTGCTTTAGTGCTGGTATGATCGCATCCGACATGTTCTGCACTCCGTTTCTCCTTATGCCTTCCCCTCCAGCTCCATTCTCCGTGATTCAACCCCTCCGAGCTCACCCAACGCGAAACCCCGGTTTACCACGGCATAAAACGGACACCGGACGTCCAAAACAATATAATTAAAATATTTCTTCGCCCATACCCCGTCGTCGCGTGACCCGATAAAAAAAAAGAGGGATGCAACACGAGGACTTCCCAGGAGGTCACCCATCCTAGTACTACTCTCGCCCAAGCACGCTTAACTTCGGAGTTCTGATGGGATCCGGTGCTTTAGTGCTGGTATGATCGCATCCAACATGTTCTGCACTCCGTTTCTCCTTATGCCTTCCCCTCCAGCTCCATTCTCCGTGATTCAACCCCTCCGAGCTCACCCAACGCGAAACCCCGGTTTACCACGGCATAAAACGCACACCGGACGTCCAAAACAATATAATTAAAATATTTCTTCGCCCATACCCCGTCGTCGCGTGACCCGATAAAAAAAAAGAGGGATGCAACACGAGGACTTCCCAGGAGGTCACCCATCCTAGTACTACTCTCGCCCAAGCACGCTTAACTTCGGAGTTCTGATGGGATCCGGTGCTTTAGTGCTGGTATGATCGCATCCGACATGTTCTGCACTCCGTTTCTCCTTATGCCTTCCCCTCCAGCTCCATTCTCCGTGATTCAACCCCTCCGAGCTCACCCAACGCGAAACCCCGGTTTACCACGGCATAAAACGGACACCGGACGTCCAAAACAATATAATTAAAATATTTCTTCGCCCATACCCCGTCGTCGCGTGACCCGATAAAAAAAAAGAGGGATGCAACACGAGGACTTCCCAGGAGGTCACCCATCCTAGTACTACTCTCGCCCAAGCACGCTTAACTTCGGAGTTCTGATGGGATCCGGTGCTTTAGTGCTGGTATGATCGCATCCGACATGTTCTGCACTCCGTTTCTCCTTATGCCTTCCCCTCCAGCTCCATTCTCCGTGATTCAACCCCTCCGAGCTCACCCAACGCGAAACCCCGGTTTACCACGGCATAAAACGGACACCAGACGTCCAAAACAATATAATTAAAATATTTCTTCGCCCATACCCCGTCGTCGCGTGACCCGATAAAAAAAAAGAGGGATGCAACACGAGGACTTCCCAGGAGGTCACCCATCCTAGTACTACTCTCGCCCAAGCACGCTTAACTTCGGAGTTCTGATGGGATCCGGTGCTTTAGTGCTGGTATGATCGCATCCGACATGTTCTGCACTCCGTTTCTCCTTATGTCTTCCCCTCCAGCTCCATTCTCCGTGATTCAACCCCTCCGAGCTCACCCAACGCGAAACCCCGGTTTACCACGGCATAAAACGGACACCGGACGTCCGAAACAATATAATTAAAATATTTCTTCGCCCATACCCCGTCGTCGCGTGACCCGATAAAAAAAAAGAGGGATGCAACACGAGGACTTCCCAGGAGGTCACCCATCCTAGTACTACTCTCGCCCAAGCACGCTTAACTTCGGAGTTCTGATGGGATCCGGTGCTTTAGTGCTGGTATGATCGCATCCGACATGTTCTGCACTCCGTTTCTCCTTATGCCTTCCCCTCCAGCTCCATTCTCCGTGATTCAACCCCTCCGAGCTCACCCAACGCGAAACCCCGGTTTACCACGGCATAAAACGGACACCGGACGTCCAAAATAATATAATTAAAATATTTCTTCGCCCATACCCCGTCGTCGCGTGACCCGATAAAAAAAAAGAGGGATGCAACACGAGGACTTCCCAGGAGGTCACCCATCCTAGTACTACTCTCGCCCAAGCACGCTTAACTTTGGAGTTCTGATGGGATCCGGTGCTTTAGTGCTGGTATGATCGCATCCGACATGTTCTGCACTCCGTTTCTCCTTATGCCTTCCCCTCCAGCTCCATTCTCCGTGATTCAACCCCTCCGAGCTCACCCAACGCGAAACCCCGGTTTACCACGGCATAAAACGGACACCGGACGTCCAAAACAATATAATTAAAATATTTCTTCGCCCATACCCCGTCGTCGCGTGACCCGATAAAAAAAAAGAGGGATGCAACACGAGGACTTCCCAGGAGGTCACCCATCCTAGTACTACTCTCGCCCAAGCACGCTTAACTTCGGAGTTCTGATGGGATCCGGTGCTTTAGTGCTGGTATGATCGCATCCGACATGTTCTGCACTCCGTTTCTCCTTATGCCTTCCCCTCCAGCTCCATTCTCCGTGATTCAACCCCTCCGAGCTCACCCAACGCGAAACCCCGGTTTACCACGGCATAAAACGGACACCGGACGTCCAAAACAATATAATTAAAATATTTCTTCGCCCATACCCCGTCGTCGCGTGACCCGATAAAAAAAAAGAGGGATGCAACACGAGGACTTCCCAGGAGGTCACCCATCCTAGTACTACTCTCGCCCAAGCACGCTTAACTTCGGAGTTCTGATGGGATCCGGTGCTTTAGTGCTGGTATGATCGCATCCGACATGTTCTGCACTCCGTTTCTCCTTATGCCTTCCCCTCCAGCTCCATTCTCCGTGATTCAACCCCTCCGAGCTCACCCAACGCGAAACCCCGGTTTACCACGGCATAAAACGCACACCGGACGTCCAAAACAATATAATTAAAATATTTCTTCGCCCATACCCCGTCGTCGCGTGACCCGATAAAAAAAAAGAGGGATGCAACACGAGGACTTCCCAGGAGGTCACCCATCCTAGTACTACTCTCGCCCAAGCACGCTTAACTTCGGAGTTCTGATGGGATCCGGTGCTTTAGTGCTGGTATGATCGCATCCGACATGTTCTGCACTCCGTTTCTCCTTATGCCTTCCCCTCCAGGTCCATTCTCCGTGATTCAACCCCTCCGAGCTCACCCAACGCGAAACCCCGGTTTACCACGGCATAAAACGGACACCGGACGTCCAAAACAATATAATTAAAATATTTCTTCGCCCATACCCCGTCGTCGCGTGACCCGATAAAAAAAAAGAGGGATGCAACACGAGGACTTCCCAGGAGGTCACCCATCCTAGTACTACTCTCGCCCAAGCACGCTTAACTTCGGAGTTCTGATGGGATCCGGTGCTTTAGTGCTGGTATGATCGCATCCGACATGTTCTGCACTCCGTTTCTCCTTATGCCTTCCCCTCCAGCTCCATTCTCCGTGATTCAACCCCTCCGAGCTCACCCAACGCGAAACCCCGGTTTACCACGGCATAAAACGGACACCGGACGTCCAAAACAATATAATTAAAATATTTCTTCGCCCATACCCCGTCGTCGCGTGACCCGATAAAAAAAAAGAGGGATGCAACACGAGGACTTCCCAGGAGGTCACCCATCCTAGTACTACTCTCGCCCAAGCACGCTTAACTTCGGAGTTCTGATGGGATCCGATGCTTTAGTGCTGGTATGATCGCATCCGACATGTTCTGCACTCCGTTTCTCCTTATGCCTTCCCCTCCAGCTCCATTCTCCGTGATTCAACCCCTCCGAGCTCACCCAACGCGAAACCCCGGTTTACCACGGCATAAAACGGACACCGGACGTCCAAAACAATATAATTAAAATATTTCTTCGCCCATACCCCGTCGTCGCGTGACCCGATAAAAAAAAAGAGGGATGCAACACGAGGACTTCCCAGGAGGTCACCCATCCTAGTACTACTCTCGCCCAAGCACGCTTAACTTCGGAGTTCTGATGGGATCCGGTGCTTTAGTGCTGGTATGATCGCATCCGACATGTTCTGCACTCCGTTTCTCCTTATGCCTTCCCCTCCAGCTCCATTCTCCGTGATTCAACCCCTCCGAGCTCACCCAACGCGAAACCCCGGTTTACCACGGCATAAAACGGACACCGGACGTCCAAAACAATATAATTAAAATATTTCTTCGCCCATACCCCGTCGTCGCGTGACCCGATAAAAAAAAAGAGGGATGCAACACGAGGACTTCCAATGAGGTCACCCATCCTAGTACTACTCTCGCCCAAGCACGCTTAACTTCGGAGTTCTGATGGGATCCGGTGCTTTAGTGCTGGTATGATCGCATCCGACATGTTCTGCACTCCGTTTCTCCTTATGCCTTTCCCTCCAGCTCCATTCTCCGTGATTCAACCCCTCCGAGCTCACCCAACGCGAAACCCCGGTTTACCACGGCATAAAACGGACACCGGACGTCCGAAACAATATAATTAAAATATTTCTTCGCCCATACCCCGTCGTCGCGTGACCCGATAAAAAAAAAGAGGGATGCAACACGAGGACTTCCCAGGAGGTCACCCATCCTAGTACTACTCTCGCCCAAGCACGCTTAACTTCGGAGTTCTGATGGGATCCGGTGCTTTAGTGCTGGTATGATCGCATCCGACATGTTCTGCACTCCGTTTCTCCTTATGCCTTCCCCTCCAGCTCCATTCTCCGTGATTCAACCCCTCCGAGCTCACCCAACGCGAAACCCCGGTTTACCACGGCATAAAACGGACACCGGACGTCCGAAACAATATAATTAAAATATTTCTTCGCCCATACCCCGTCGTCGCGTGACCCGATAAAAAAAAAGAGGGATGCAACACGAGGACATCCCAGGAGGTCACCCATCCTAGTACTACTCTCGCCCAAGCACGCTTAACTTCGGAGTTCTGATGGGATCCGGTGCTTTAGTGCTGGTATAATCGCATCCGACATGTTCTGCACTCCGTTTCTCCTTATGCCTTCCCCTCCAGCTCCATTCTCCGTGATTCAACCCCTCCGAGCTCACCCAACGCGAAACCCCGGTTTACCACGGCATAAAACGGACACCGGACGTCCAAAACAATATAATTAAAATATTTCTTCGCCCATACCCCGTCGTCGCGTGACCCGATAAAAAAAAAGAGGGATGCAACACGAGGACTTCCCAGGAGGTCACCCATCCTAGTACTACTCTCGCCCAAGCACGCTTAACTTCGGAGTTCTGATGGGATCCGGTGCTTTAGTGCTGGTATGATCGCATCCGACATGTTCTGCACTCCGTTTCTCCTTATGCCTTCCCCTCCAGCTCCATTCTCCGTGATTCAACCCCTCCGAGCTCACCCAACGCGAAACCCCGGTTTACCACGGCATAAAACGGACACCGGACGTCCAAAACAATATAATTAAAATATTTCTTCGCCCATACCCCGTCGTCGCGTGACCCGATAAAAAAAAAGAGGGATGCAACACGAGGACTTCCCAGGAGGTCACCCATCCTAGTACTACTCTCGCCCAAGCACGCTTAACTTCGGAGTTCTGATGAGATCCGGTGCTTTAGTGCTGGTATGATCGCATCCGACATGTTCTGCACTCCGTTTCTCCTTATGCCTTCCCCTCCAGCTCCATTCTCCGTGATTCAACCCCTCCGAGCTCACCCAACGCGAAACCCCGGTTTACCACGGCATAAAACGGACACCGGACGTCCAAAAAAATATAATTAAAATATTTCTTCGCCCATACCCCGTCGTCGCGTGACCCGATAAAAAAAAGAGGGATGCAACACGAGGACTTCCCAGGAGGTCACCCATCCTAGTACTACTCTCGCCCAAGCACGCTTAACTTCGGAGTTCTGATGGGATCCGGTGCTTTAGTGCTGGTATGATCGCATCCGACATGTTCTGCACTCCGTTTCTCCTTATGCCTTCCCCTCCAGCTCCATTCTCCGTGATTCAACCCCTCCGAGCTCACCCAACGCGAAACCCCGGTTTACCACGGCATAAAACGGACACCGGACGTCCAAAACAATATAATTAAAATATTTCTTCGCCCATACCCCGTCGTCGCGTGACCCGATAAAAAAAAAGAGGGATGCAACACGAGGACTTCCCAGGAGGTCACCCATCCTAGTACTACTCTCGCCCAAGCACGCTTAACTTCGGAGTTCTGATGGGATCCGGTGCTTTAGTGCTGGTATGATCGCATCCGACATGTTCTGCACTCCGTTTCTCCTTATGCCTTCCCCTCCAGCTCCATTCTCCGTGATTCAACCCCTCCGAGCTCACCCAACGCGAAACCCCGGTTTACCACGGCATAAAACGGACACCGGACGTCCAAAACAATATAATTAAAATATTTCTTCGCCCATACCCCGTCGTCGCGTGACCCGATAAAAAAAAAGAGGGATGCAACACGAGGACTTCCAATGAGGTCACCCATCCTAGTACTACTCTCGCCCAAGCACGCTTAACTTCGGAGTTCTGATGGGATCCGGTGCTTTAGTGCTGGTATGATCGCATCCGACATGTTCTGCACTCCGTTTCTCCTTATGCCTTTCCCTCCAGCTCCATTCTCCGTGATTCAACCCCTCCGAGCTCACCCAACGCGAAACCCCGGTTTACCACGGCATAAAACGGACACCGGACGTCCGAAACAATATAATTAAAATATTTCTTCGCCCATACCCCGTCGTCGCGTGACCCGATAAAAAAAAAGAGGGATGCAACACGAGGACTTCCCAGGAGGTCACCCATCCTAGTACTACTCTCGCCCAAGCACGCTTAACTTCGGAGTTCTGATGGGATCCGGTGCTTTAGTGCTGGTATGATCGCATCCGACATGTTCTGCACTCCGTTTCTCCTTATGCCTTCCCCTCCAGCTCCATTCTCCGTGATTCAACCCCTCCGAGCTCACCCAACGCGAAACCCCGGTTTACCACGGCATAAAACGGACACCGGACGTCCGAAACAATATAATTAAAATATTTCTTCGCCCATACCCCGTCGTCGCGTGACCCGATAAAAAAAAAGAGGGATGCAACACGAGGACATCCCAGGAGGTCACCCATCCTAGTACTACTCTCGCCCAAGCACGCTTAACTTCGGAGTTCTGATGGGATCCGGTGCTTTAGTGCTGGTATAATCGCATCCGACATGTTCTGCACTCCGTTTCTCCTTATGCCTTCCCCTCCAGCTCCATTCTCCGTGATTCAACCCCTCCGAGCTCACCCAACGCGAAACCCCGGTTTACCACGGCATAAAACGGACACCGGACGTCCAAAACAATATAATTAAAATATTTCTTCGCCCATACCCCGTCGTCGCGTGACCCGATAAAAAAAAAGAGGGATGCAACACGAGGACTTCCCAGGAGGTCACCCATCCTAGTACTACTCTCGCCCAAGCACGCTTAACTTCGGAGTTCTGATGGGATCCGGTGCTTTAGTGCTGGTATGATCGCATCCGACATGTTCTGCACTCCGTTTCTCCTTATGCCTTCCCCTCCAGCTCCATTCTCCGTGATTCAACCCCTCCGAGCTCACCCAACGCGAAACCCCGGTTTACCACGGCATAAAACGGACACCGGACGTCCAAAACAATATAATTAAAATATTTCTTCGCCCATACCCCGTCGTCGCGTGACCCGATAAAAAAAAAGAGGGATGCAACACGAGGACTTCCCAGGAGGTCACCCATCCTAGTACTACTCTCGCCCAAGCACGCTTAACTTCGGAGTTCTGATGAGATCCGGTGCTTTAGTGCTGGTATGATCGCATCCGACATGTTCTGCACTCCGTTTCTCCTTATGCCTTCCCCTCCAGCTCCATTCTCCGTGATTCAACCCCTCCGAGCTCACCCAACGCGAAACCCCGGTTTACCACGGCATAAAACGGACACCGGACGTCCAAAAAAATATAATTAAAATATTTCTTCGCCCATACCCCGTCGTCGCGTGACCCGATAAAAAAAAGAGGGATGCAACACGAGGACTTCCCAGGAGGTCACCCATCCTAGTACTACTCTCGCCCAAGCACGCTTAACTTCGGAGTTCTGATGGGATCCGGTGCTTTAGTGCTGGTATGATCGCATCCGACATGTTCTGCACTCCGTTTCTCCTTATGCCTTCCCCTCCAGCTCCATTCTCCGTGATTCAACCCCTCCGAGCTCACCCAACGCGAAACCCCGGTTTACCACGGCATAAAACGGACACCGGACGTCCAAAACAATATAATTAAAATATTTCTTCGCCCATACCCCGTCGTCGCGTGACCCGATAAAAAAAAAGAGGGATGCAACACGAGGACTTCCCAGGAGGTCACCCATCCTAGTACTACTCTCGCCCAAGCACGCTTAACTTCGGAGTTCTGATGGGATCCGGTGCTTTAGTGCTGGTATGATCGCATCCGACATGTTCTGCACTCCGTTTCTCCTTATGCCTTCCCCTCCAGCTCCATTCTCCGTGATTCAACCCCTCCGAGCTCACCCAACGCGAAACCCCGGTTTACCACGGCATAAAATGGACACCGGACGTCCAAAACAATATAATTAAAATATTTCTTCGCCCATACCCCGTCGTCGCGTGACCCGATAAAAAAAAAGAGGGATGCAACACGAGGACTTCCCAGGAGGTCACCCATCCTAGTACTACTCTCGCCCAAGCACGCTTAACTTCGGAGTTCTGATGGGATCCGGTGCTTTAGTGCTGGTATGATCGCATCCGACATGTTCTGCACTCCGTTTCTCCTTATGCCTTCCCCTCCAGCTCCATTCTCCGTGATTCAACCCCTCCGAGCTCACCCAACGCGAAACCCCGGTTTACCACGGCATAAAACGGACACCGGACGTCCAAAACAATATAATTAAAATATTTCTTCGCCCATACCCCGTCGTCGCGTGACCCGATAAAAAAAAAGAGGGATGCAACACGAGGACTTCCCAGGAGGTCACCCATCCTAGTACTACTCTCGCCCAAGCACGCTTAACTTCGGAGTTCTGATGGGATCCGGTGCTTTAGTGCTGGTATGATCGCATCCGACATGTTCTGCACTCCGTTTCTCCTTATGCCTTCCCCTCCAGCTCCATTCTCCGTGATTCAACCCCTCCGAGCTCACCCAACGCGAAACCCCGGTTTACCACGGCATAAAACGGACACCGGACGTCCAAAACAATATAATTAAAATATTTCTTCGCCCATACCCCGTCGTCGCGTGACCCGATAAAAAAAAAGAGGGATGCAACACGAGGACTTCCCAGGAGGTCACCCATCCTAGTACTACTCTCGCCCAAGCACGCTTAACTTCGGAGTTCTGATGGGATCCGGTGCTTTAGTGCTGGTATGATCGCATCCGACATGTTCTGCACTCCGTTTCTCCTTATGCCTTCCCCTCCAGCTCCATTCTCCGTGATTCAACCCCTCCGAGCTCACCCAACGCGAAACCCCGGTTTACCACGGCATAAAACGGACACCGGACGTCCAAAACAATATAATTAAAATATTTCTTCGCCCATACCCCGTCGTCGCGTGACCCGATAAAAAAAAAGAGGGATGCAACACGAGGACTTCCCAGGAGGTCACCCATCCTAGTACTACTCTCGCCCAAGCACGCTTAACTTCGAAGTTCTGATGGGATCCGGTGCTTTAGTGCTGGTATGATCGCATCCGACATGTTCTGCACTCCGTTTCTCCTTATGCCTTCCCCTCCAGCTCCATTCTCCGTGATTTAACCCCTCCGAGCTCACCCAACGCGAAACCCCGGTTTACCACGGCATAAAACGGACACCGGACGTCCAAAACAATATAATTAAAATATTTCTTCGCCCATACCCCGTCGTCGCGTGACCCGATAAAAAAAAAGAGGGATGCAACACGAGGACTTCCCAGGAGGTCACCCATCCTAGTACTACTCTCGCCCAAGCACGCTTAACTTCGGAGTTCTGATGGGATCCGGTGCTTTAGTGCTGGTATGATCGCATCCGACATGTTCTGCACTCCGTTTCTCCTTATGCCTTCCCCTCCAGCTCCATTCTCCGTGATTCAACCCCTCCGAGCTCACCCAACGCGAAACCCCGGTTTACCACGGCATAAAACGGACACCGGACGTCCAAAACAATATAATTAAAATATTTCTTCGCCCATACCCCGTCGTCGCGTGACCCGATAAAAAAAAGAGGGATGCAACACGAGGACTTCCCAGGAGGTCACCCATCCTAGTACTACTCTCGCCCAAGCACGCTTAACTTCGGAGTTCTGATGGGATCCGGTGCTTTAGTGCTGGTATGATCGCATCCGACATGTTCTGCACTCCGTTTCTCCTTATGCCTTCCCCTCCAGCTCCATTCTCCGTGATTCAACCCCTCCGAGCTCACCCAACGCGAAACCCCGGTTTACCACGGCATAAAACGGACACCGGACGTCCAAAACAATATAATTAAAATATTTCTTCGCCCATACCCCGTCGTCGCGTGACCCGATAAAAAAAAAGAGGGATGCAACACGAGGACTTCCCAGGAGGTCACCCATCCTAGTACTACTCTCGCCCAAGCACGCTTAACTTCGGAGTTCTGATGGGATCCGGTGCTTTAGTGCTGGTATGATCGCATCCGACATGTTCTGCACTCCGTTTCTCCTTATGCCTTCCCCTCCAGCTCCATTCTCCGTGATTCAACCCCTCCGAGCTCACCCAACGCGAAACCCCGGTTTACCACGGCATAAAACGGACACCGGACGTCCGAAACAATATAATTAAAATATTTCTTCGCCCATACCCCGTCGTCGCGTGACCCGATAAAAAAAAAGAGGGATGCAACACGAGGACTTCCCAGGAGGTCACCCATCCTAGTACTACTCTCGCCCAAGCACGCTTAACTTCGGAGTTCTGATGGGATCCGGTGCTTTAGTGCTGGTATGATCGCATCCGACATGTTCTGCACTCCGTTTCTCCTTATGCCTTCCCCTCCAGCTCCATTCTCCGTGATTCAACCCCTCCGAGCTCACCCAACGCGAAACCCCGGTTTACCACGGCATAAAACGGACACCGGACGTCCAAAACAATATAATTAAAATATTTCTTCGCCCATACCCCGTCGTCGCGTGACCCGATAAAAAAAAAGAGGGATGCAACACGAGGACTTCCCAGGAGGTCACCCATCCTAGTACTACTCTCGCCCAAGCACGCTTAACTTCGGAGTTCTGATGGGATCCGGTGCTTTAGTGCTAGTATGATCGCATCCGACATGTTCTGCACTCCGTTTCTCCTTATGCCTTCCCCTCCAGCTCCATTCTCCGTGATTCAACCCCTCCGAGCTCACCCAACGCGAAACCCCGGTTTACCACGGCATAAAACGGACACCGGACGTCCAAAACAATATAATTAAAATATTTCTTCGCCCATACCCCGTCGTCGCGTGACCCGATAAAAAAAAAGAGGGATGCAACACGAGGACTTCCCAGGAGGTCACCCATCCTAGTACTACTCTCGCCCAAGCACGCTTAACTTCGGAGTTCTGATGGGATCCGGTGCTTTAGTGCTGGTATGATCGCATCCGACATGTTCTGCACTCCGTTTCTCCTTATGCCTTCCCCTCCAGCTCCATTCTCCGTGATTCAACCCCTCCGAGCTCACCCAACGCGAAACCCCGGTTTACCACGGCATAAAACGGACACCGGACGTCCAAAACAATATAATTAAAATATTTCTTCGCCCATACCCCGTCGTCGCGTGACCCGATAAAAAAAAAGAGGGATGCAACACGAGGACTTCCCAGGAGGTCGCCCATCCTAGTACTACTCTCGCCCAAGCACGCTTAACTTCGGAGTTCTGATGGGATCCGGTGCTTTAGTGCTGGTATGATCGCATCCGACATGTTCTGCACTCCGTTTCTCCTTATGCCTTTCCCTCCAGCTCCATTCTCCGTGATTCAACCCCTCCGAGCTCACCCAACGCGAAACCCCGGTTTACCACGGCATAAAATGGACACCGGACGTCCAAAACAATATAATTAAAATATTTCTTCGCCCATACCCCGTCGTCGCGTGACCCGATAAAAAAAAAGAGGGATGCAACACGAGGACTTCCCAGGAGGTCACCCATCCTAGTACTACTCTCGCCCAAGCACGCTTAACTTCGGAGTTCTGATGGGATCCGGTGCTTTAGTGCTGGTATGATCGCATCCGACATGTTCTGCACTCCGTTTCTCCTTATGCCTTCCCCTCCAGCTCCATTCTCCGTGATTCAACCCCTCCGAGCTCACCCAACGCGAAACCCCGGTTTACCACGGCATAAAACGGACACCGGACGTCCAAAACAATATAATTAAAATATTTCTTCGCCCATACCCCGTCGTCGCGTGACCCGATAAAAAAAAAGAGGGATGCAACACGAGGACTTCCCAGGAGGTCACCCATCCTAGTACTACTCTCGCCCAAGCACGCTTAACTTCGGAGTTCTGATGGGATCCGGTGCTTTAGTGCTGGTATGATCGCATCCGACATGTTCTGCACTCCGTTTCTCCTTATGCCTTCCCCTCCAGCTCCATTCTCCGTGATTCAACCCCTCCGAGCTCACCCAACGCGAAACCCCGGTTTACCACGGCATAAAACGGACACCGGACGTCCAAAACAATATAATTAAAATATTTCTTCGCCCATACCCCGTCGTCGCGTGACCCGATAAAAAAAAAGAGGGATGCAACACGAGGACTTCCCAGGAGGTCACCCATCCTAGTACTACTCTCGCCCAAGCACGCTTAACTTCGGAGTTCTGATGGGATCCGGTGCTTTAGTGCTGGTATGATCGCATCCGACATGTTCTGCACTCCGTTTCTCCTTATGCCTTCCCCTCCAGCTCCATTCTCCGTGATTCAACCCCTCCGAGCTCACCCAACGCGAAACCCCGGTTTACCACGGCATAAAACGGACACCGGACGTCCAAAACAATATAATTAAAATATTTCTTCGCCCATACCCCGTCGTCGCGTGACCCGATAAAAAAAAAGAGGGATGCAACACGAGGACTTCCCAGGAGGTCACCCATCCTAGTACTACTCTCGCCCAAGCACGCTTAACTTCGAAGTTCTGATGGGATCCGGTGCTTTAGTGCTGGTATGATCGCATCCGACATGTTCTGCACTCCGTTTCTCCTTATGCCTTCCCCTCCAGCTCCATTCTCCGTGATTTAACCCCTCCGAGCTCACCCAACGCGAAACCCCGGTTTACCACGGCATAAAACGGACACCGGACGTCCAAAACAATATAATTAAAATATTTCTTCGCCCATACCCCGTCGTCGCGTGACCCGATAAAAAAAAAGAGGGATGCAACACGAGGACTTCCCAGGAGGTCACCCATCCTAGTACTACTCTCGCCCAAGCACGCTTAACTTCGGAGTTCTGATGGGATCCGGTGCTTTAGTGCTGGTATGATCGCATCCGACATGTTCTGCACTCCGTTTCTCCTTATGCCTTCCCCTCCAGCTCCATTCTCCGTGATTCAACCCCTCCGAGCTCACCCAACGCGAAACCCCGGTTTACCACGGCATAAAACGGACACCGGACGTCCAAAACAATATAATTAAAATATTTCTTCGCCCATACCCCGTCGTCGCGTGACCCGATAAAAAAAAAGAGGGATGCAACACGAGGACTTCCCAGGAGGTCACCCATCCTAGTACTACTCTCGCCCAAGCACGCTTAACTTCGGAGTTCTGATGGGATCCGGTGCTTTAGTGCTGGTATGATCGCATCCGACATGTTCTGCACTCCGTTTCTCCTTATGCCTTCCCCTCCAGCTCCATTCTCCGTGATTCAACCCCTCCGAGCTCACCCAACGCGAAACCCCGGTTTACCACGGCATAAAACGGACACCGGACGTCCAAAACAATATAATTAAAATATTTCTTCGCCCATACCCCGTCGTCGCGTGACCCGATAAAAAAAAAGAGGGATGCAACACGAGGACTTCCCAGGAGGTCACCCATCCTAGTACTACTCTCGCCCAAGCACGCTTAACTTCGGAGTTCTGATGGGATCCGGTGCTTTAGTGCTGGTATGATCGCATCCGACATGTTCTGCACTCCGTTTCTCCTTATGCCTTCCCCTCCAGCTCCATTCTCCGTGATTCAACCCCTCCGAGCTCACCCAACGCGAAACCCCGGTTTACCACGGCATAAAACGGACACCGGACGTCCGAAACAATATAATTAAAATATTTCTTCGCCCATACCCCGTCGTCGCGTGACCCGATAAAAAAAAAGAGGGATGCAACACGAGGACTTCCCAGGAGGTCACCCATCCTAGTACTACTCTCGCCCAAGCACGCTTAACTTCGGAGTTCTGATGGGATCCGGTGCTTTAGTGCTGGTATGATCGCATCCGACATGTTCTGCACTCCGTTTCTCCTTATGCCTTCCCCTCCAGCTCCATTCTCCGTGATTCAACCCCTCCGAGCTCACCCAACGCGAAACCCCGGTTTACCACGGCATAAAACGGACACCGGACGTCCAAAACAATATAATTAAAATATTTCTTCGCCCATACCCCGTCGTCGCGTGACCCGATAAAAAAAAAGAGGGATGCAACACGAGGACTTCCCAGGAGGTCACCCATCCTAGTACTACTCTCGCCCAAGCACGCTTAACTTCGGAGTTCTGATGGGATCCGGTGCTTTAGTGCTAGTATGATCGCATCCGACATGTTCTGCACTCCGTTTCTCCTTATGCCTTCCCCTCCAGCTCCATTCTCCGTGATTCAACCCCTCCGAGCTCACCCAACGCGAAACCCCGGTTTACCACGGCATAAAACGGACACCGGACGTCCAAAACAATATAATTAAAATATTTCTTCGCCCATACCCCGTCGTCGCGTGACCCGATAAAAAAAAAGAGGGATGCAACACGAGGACTTCCCAGGAGGTCACCCATCCTAGTACTACTCTCGCCCAAGCACGCTTAACTTCGGAGTTCTGATGGGATCCGGTGCTTTAGTGCTGGTATGATCGCATCCGACATGTTCTGCACTCCGTTTCTCCTTATGCCTTCCCCTCCAGCTCCATTCTCCGTGATTCAACCCCTCCGAGCTCACCCAACGCGAAACCCCGGTTTACCACGGCATAAAACGGACACCGGACGTCCGAAACAATATAATTAAAATATTTCTTCGCCCATACCCCGTCGTCGCGTGACCCGATAAAAAAAAAGAGGGATGCAACACGAGGACTTCCCAGGAGGTCACCCATCCTAGTACTACTCTCGCCCAAGCACGCTTAACTTCGGAGTTCTGATGGGATCCGGTGCTTTAGTGCTGGTATGATCGCATCCGACATGTTCTGCACTCCGTTTCTCCTTATGCCTTCCCCTCCAGCTCCATTCTCCGTGATTCAACCCCTCCGAGCTCACCCAACGCGAAACCCCGGTTTACCACGGCATAAAACGGACACCGGACGTCCAAAACAATATAATTAAAATATTTCTTCGCCCATACCCCGTCGTCGCGTGACCCGATAAAAAAAAAGAGGGATGCAACACGAGGACTTCCCAGGAGGTCACCCATCCTAGTACTACTCTCGCCCAAGCACGCTTAACTTCGGAGTTCTGATGGGATCCGGTGCTTTAGTGCTGGTATGATCGCATTCGACATGTTCTGCACTCCGTTTCTCCTTATGCCTTCCCCTCCAGCTCCATTCTCCGTGATTCAACCCCTCCGAGCTCACCCAACGCGAAACCCCGGTTTACCACGGCATAAAACGGACACCGGACGTCCAAAACAATATAATTAAAATATTTCTTCGCCCATACCCCGTCGTCGCGTGACCCGATAAAAAAAAAGAGGGATGCAACACGAGGACTTCCCAGGAGGTCACCCATCCTAGTACTACTCTCGCCCAAGCACGCTTAACTTCGGAGTTCTGATGGGATCCGGTGCTTTAGTGCTGGTATGATCGCATCCGACATGTTCTGCACTCCGTTTCTCCTTATGCCTTCCCCTCCAGCTCCATTCTCCGTGATTCAACCCCTCCGAGCTCACCCAACGCGAAACCCCGGTTTACCACGGCATAAAACGGACACCGGACGTCCAAAACAATATAATTAAAATATTTCTTCGCCCATACCCCGTCGTCGCGTGACCCGATAAAAAAAAAGAGGGATGCAACACGAGGACTTCCCAGGAGGTCACCCATCCTAGTACTACTCTCGCCCAAGCACGCTTAACTTCGGAGTTCTGATGGGATCCGGTGCTTTAGTGATGGTATGATCGCATCCGACATGTTCTGCACTCCGTTTCTCCTTATGCCTTCCCCTCCAGCTCCATTCTCCGTGATTCAACCCCTCCGAGCTCACCCAACGCGAAACCCCGGTTTACCACGGCATAAAACGGACACCGGACGTCCAAAACAATATAATTAAAATATTTCTTCGCCCATACCCCGTCGTCGCGTGACCCGATAAAAAAAAAGAGGGATGCAACACGAGGACTTCCCAGGAGGTCACCCATCCTAGTACTACTCTCGCCCAAGCACGCTTAACTTCGGAGTTCTGATGGAATCCGGTGCTTTAGTGCTGGTATGATCGCATCCGACATGTTCTGCACTCCGTTTCTCCTTATGCCTTCCCCTCCAGCTCCATTCTCCGTGATTCAACCCCTCCGAGCTCACCCAACGCGAAACCCCGGTTTACCACGGCATAAAACGGACACCGGACGTCCAAAACAATATAATTAAAATATTTCTTCGCCCATACCCCGTCGTCGCGTGACCCGATAAAAAAAAAAGAGGGATGCAACACGAGGACTTCCCAGGAGGTCACCCATCCTAGTACTACTCTCGCCCAAGCACGCTTAACTTCGGAGTTCTGATGGGATCCGGTGCTTTAGTGCTGGTATGATCGCATCCGACATGTTCTGCACTCCGTTTCTCCTTATGCCTTCCCCTCCAGCTCCATTCTCCGTGATTCAACCCCTCCGAGCTCACCCAACGCGAAACCCCGGTTTACCACGGCATAAAACGGACACCGGACGTCCAAAACAATATAATTAAAATATTTCTTCGCCCATACCCCGTCGTCGCGTGACCCGATAAAAAAAAGAGGGATGCAACACGAGGACTTCCCAGGAGGTCGCCCATCCTAGTACTACTCTCGCCCAAGCACGCTTAACTTCAGAGTTCTGATGGGATCCGGTGCTTTAGTGCTGGTATGATCGCATCCGACATGTTCTGCACTCCGTTTCTCCTTATGCCTTCCCCTCCAGCTCCATTCTCCGTGATTCAACCCCTCCGAGCTCACCCAACGCGAAACCCCGGTTTACCACGGCATAAAACGGACACCGGACGTCCAAAACAATATAATTAAAATATTTCTTCGCCCATACCCCGTCGTCGCGTGACCCGATAAAAAAAAAGAGGGATGCAACACGAGGACTTCCCAGGAGGTCACCCATCCTAGTACTACTCTCGCCCAAGCACGCTTAAATTCGGAGTTCTGATGGAATCCGGTGCTTTAGTGCTGGTATGATCGCATCCGACATGTTCTGCACTCCGTTTCTCCTTATGCCTTCCCCTCCAGCTCCATTCTCCGTGATTCAACCCCTCCGAGCTCACCCAACGCGAAACCCCGGTTTACCACGGCATAAAACGGACACCGGACGTCCAAAACAATATAATTAAAATATTTCTTCGCCCATACCCCGTCGTCGCGTGACCCGATAAAAAAAAAAGAGGGATGCAACACGAGGACTTCCCAGGAGGTCACCCATCCTAGTACTACTCTCGCCCAAGCACGCTTAACTTCGGAGTTCTGATGGGATCCGGTGCTTTAGTGCTGGTATGATCGCATCCGACATGTTCTGCACTCCGTTTCTCCTTATGCCTTCCCCTCCAGCTCCATTCTCCGTGATTCAACCCCTCCGAGCTCACCCAACGCGAAACCCCGGTTTACCACGGCATAAAACGGACACCGGACGTCCAAAACAATATAATTAAAATATTTCTTCGCCCATACCCCGTCGTCGCGTGACCCGATAAAAAAAAAGAGGGATGCAACACGAGGACTTCCCAGGAGGTCGCCCATCCTAGTACTACTCTCGCCCAAGCACGCTTAACTTCGGAGTTCTGATGGGATCCGGTGCTTTAGTGCTGGTATGATCGCATCCGACATGTTCTGCACTCCGTTTCTCCTTATGCCTTTCCCTCCAGCTCCATTCTCCGTGATTCAACCCCTCCGAGCTCACCCAACGCGAAACCCCGGTTTACCACGGCATAAAACGGACACCGGACGTCCAAAACAATATAATTAAAATATTTCTTCGCCCATACCCCGTCGTCGCGTGACCCGATAAAAAAAAAGAGGGATGCAACACGAGGACTTCCCAGGAGGTCACCCATCCTAGTACTACTCTCGCCCAAGCACGCTTAACTTCGGAGTTCTGATGGGATCTGGTGCTTTAGTGCTGGTATGATCGCATCCGACATGTTCTGCACTCCGTTTCTCCTTATGCCTTCCCCTCCAGCTCCATTCTCCGTGATTCAACCCCTCCGAGCTCACCCAACGCGAAACCCCGGTTTACCACGGCATAAAACGGACACCGGACGTCCAAAACAATATAATTAAAATATTTCTTCGCCCATACCCCGTCGTCGCGTGACCCAATAAAAAAAAAGAGGGATGCAACACGAGGACTTCCCAGGAGGTCACCCATCCTAGTACTACTCTCGCCCAAGCACGCTTAACTTCGGAGTTCTGATGGGATCCGGTGCTTTAGTGCTGGTATGATCGCATCCGACATGTTCTGCACTCCGTTTCTCCTTATGCCTTCCCCTCCAGCTCCATTCTCCGTGATTCAACCCCTCCGAGCTCACCCAACGCGAAACCCCGGTTTACCACGGCATAAAACGGACACCGGACGTCCAAAACAATATAATTAAAATATTTCTTCGCCCATACCCCGTCGTCGCGTGACCCGATAAAAAAAAAGAGGGATGCAACACGAGGACTTCCCAGGAGGTCACCCATCCTAGTACTACTCTCGCCCAAGCACGCTTAACTTCGGAGTTCTGATGGGATCCGGTGCTTTAGTGCTGGTATGATCGCATCCGACATGTTCTGCACTCCGTTTCTCCTTATGCCTTCCCCTCCAGCTCCATTCTCCGTGATTCAACCCCTCCGAGCTCACCCAACGCGAAACCCCGGTTTACCACGGCATAAAACGGACACCGGACGTCCAAAACAATATAATTAAAATATTTCTTCGCCCATACCCCGTCGTCGCGTGACCCGATAAAAAAAAAGAGGGATGCAACACGAGGACTTCCCAGGAGGTCACCCATCCTAGTACTACTCTCGCCCAAGCACGCTTAACTTCGGAGTTCTGATGGGATCCGGTGCTTTAGTGCTGGTATGATCGCATCCGACATGTTCTGCACTCCGTTTCTCCTTATGCCTTCCCCTCCAGCTCCATTCTCCGTGATTCAACCCCTCCGAGCTCACCCAACGCGAAACCCCGGTTTACCACGGCATAAAACGGACACCGGACGTCCAAAACAATATAATTAAAATATTTCTTCGCCCATACCCCGTCGTCGCGTGACCCGATAAAAAAAAAGAGGGATGCAACACGAGGACTTCCCAGGAGGTCACCCATCCTAGTACTACTCTCGCCCAAGCACGCTTAACTTCGGAGTTCTGATGGGATCCGGTGCTTTAGTGCTGGTATGATCGCATCCGACATGTTCTGCACTCCGTTTCTCCTTATGCCTTCCCCTCCAGCTCCATTCTCCGTGATTCAACCCCTCCGAGCTCACCCAACGCGAAACCCCGGTTTACCACGGCATAAAACGGACACCGGACGTCCAAAACAATATAATTAAAATATTTCTTCGCCCATACCCCGTCGTCGCGTGACCCGATAAAAAAAAAGAGGGATGCAACACGAGGACTTCCCAGGAGGTCACCCATCCTAGTACTACTCTCGCCCAAGCACGCTTAACTTCGGAGTTCTGATGGGATCCGGTGCTTTAGTGCTGGTATGATCGCATCCGACATGTTCTGCACTCCGTTTCTCCTTATGCCTTCCCCTCCAGCTCCATTCTCCGTGATTCAACCCCTCCGAGCTCACCCAACGCGAAACCCCGGTTTACCACGGCATAAAACGGACACCGGACGTCCAAAACAATATAATTAAAATATTTCTTCGCCCATACCCCGTCGTCGCGTGACCCGATAAAAAAAAAGAGGGATGCAACACGAGGACTTCCCAGGAGGTCACCCATCCTAGTACTACTCTCGCCCAAGCACGCTTAACTTCGGAGTTCTGATGGGATCCGGTGCTTTAGTGCTGGTATGATCGCATCCGACATGTTCTGCACTCCGTTTCTCCTTATGCCTTCCCCTCCAGCTCCATTCTCCGTGATTCAACCCCTCCGAGCTCACCCAACGCGAAACCCCGGTTTACCACGGCATAAAACGGACACCGGACGTCCAAAACAATATAATTAAAATATTTCTTCGCCCATACCCCGTCGTCGCGTGACCCGATAAAAAAAAAGAGGGATGCAACACGAGGACTTCCCAGGAGGTCACCCATCCTAGTACTACTCTCGCCCAAGCACGCTTAACTTCGGAGTTCTGATGGGATCCGGTGCTTTAGTGCTGGTATGATCGCATCCGACATGTTCTGCACTCCGTTTCTCCTTATGCCTTCCCCTCCAGCTCCATTCTCCGTGATTCAACCCCTCCGAGCTCACCCAACGCGAAACCCCGGTTTACCACGGCATAAAACGGACACCGGACGTCCAAAACAATATAATTAAAATATTTCTTCGCCCATACCCCGTCGTCGCGTGACCCGATAAAAAAAAGAGGGATGCAACACGAGGACTTCCCAGGAGGTCACCCATCCTAGTACTACTCTCGCCCAAGCACGCTTAACTTCGGAGTTCTGATGGGATCCGGTGCTTTAGTGCTGGTATGATCGCATCCGACATGTTCTGCACTCCGTTTCTCCTTATGCCTTCCCCTCCAGCTCCATTCTCCGTGATTCAACCCCTCCGAGCTCACCCAACGCGAAACCCCGGTTTACCACGGCATAAAACGGACACCGGACGTCCAAAACAATATAATTAAAATATTTCTTCGCCCATACCCCGTCGTCGCGTGACCCGATAAAAAAAAGAGGGATGCAACACGAGGACTTCCCAGGAGGTCACCCATCCTAGTACTACTCTCGCCCAAGCACGCTTAACTTCGGAGTTCTGATGGGATCCGGTGCTTTAGTGCTGGTATGATCGCATCCGACATGTTCTGCACTCCGTTTCTCCTTATGCCTTCCCCTCCAGCTCCATTCTCCGTGATTCAACCCCTCCGAGCTCACCCAACGCGAAACCCCGGTTTACCACGGCATAAAACGGACACCGGACGTCCAAAACAATATAATTAAAATATTTCTTCGCCCATACCCCGTCGTCGCGTGACCCGATAAAAAAAAAGAGGGATGCAACACGAGGACTTCCCAGGAGGTCACCCATCCTAGTACTACTCTCGCCCAAGCACGCTTAACTTCGGAGTTCTGATGGGATCCGGTGCTTTAGTGCTGGTATGATCGCATCCGACATGTTCTGCACTCCGTTTCTCCTTATGCCTTCCCCTCCAGCTCCATTCTCCGTGATTCAACCCCTCCGAGCTCACCCAACGCGAAACCCCGGTTTACCACGGCATAAAACGGACACCGGACGTCCAAAACAATATAATTAAAATATTTCTTCGCCCATACCCCGTCGTCGCGTGACCCGATAAAAAAAAAGAGGGATGCAACACGAGGACTTCCCAGGAGGTCACCCATCCTAGTACTACTCTCGCCCAAGCACGCTTAACTTCGGAGTTCTGATGGGATCCGGTGCTTTAGTGCTGGTATGATCGCATCCGACATGTTCTGCACTCTGTTTCTCCTTATGCCTTCCCCTCCAGCTCCATTCTCCGTGATTCAACCCCTCCGAGCTCACCCAACGCGAAACCCCGGTTTACCACGGCATAAAACGGACACCGGACGTCCAAAACAATATAATTAAAATATTTCTTCGCCCATACCCCGTCGTCGCGTGACCCGATAAAAAAAAAGAGGGATGCAACACGAGGACTTCCCAGGAGGTCACCCATCCTAGTACTACTCTCGCCCAAGCACGCTTAACTTCGGAGTTCTGATGGGATCCGGTGCTTTAGTGCTGGTATGATCGCATCCGACATGTTCTGCACTCCGTTTCTCCTTATGCCTTCCCCTCCAGCTCCATTCTCCGTGATTCAACCCCTCCGAGCTCACCCAACGCGAAACCCCGGTTTACCACGGCATAAAACGGACACCGGACGTCCAAAACAATATAATTAAAATATTTCTTCGCCCATACCCCGTCGTCGCGTGACCCGATAAAAAAAAAGAGGGATGCAACACGAGGACTTCCCAGGAGGTCACCCATCCTAGTACTACTCTCGCCCAAGCACGCTTAACTTCGGAGTTCTGATGGGATCCGGTGCTTTAGTGCTGGTATGATCGCATCCGACATGTTCTGCACTCCGTTTCTCCTTATGCCTTCCCCTCCAGCTCCATTCTCCGTGATTCAACCCCTCCGAGCTCACCCAACGCGAAACCCCGGTTTACCACGGCATAAAACGGACACCGGACGTCCAAAACAATATAATTAAAATATTTCTTCGCCCATACCCCGTCGTCGCGTGACCCGATAAAAAAAAAGAGGGATGCAACACGAGGACTTCCCAGGAGGTCACCCATCCTAGTACTACTCTCGCCCAAGCACGCTTAACTTCGGAGTTCTGATGGGATCCGGTGCTTTAGTGCTGGTATGATCGCATCCGACATGTTCTGCACTCCGTTTCTCCTTATGCCTTCCCCTCCAGCTCCATTCTCCGTGATTCAACCCCTCCGAGCTCACCCAACGCGAAACCCCGGTTTACCACGGCATAAAACGGACACCGGACGTCCAAAACAATATAATTAAAATATTTCTTCGCCCATACCCCGTCGTCGCGTGACCCGATAAAAAAAAAGAGGGATGCAACACGAGGACTTCCCAGGAGGTCACCCATCCTAGTACTACTCTCGCCCAAGCACGCTTAACTTCGGAGTTCTGATGGGATCCGGTGCTTTAGTGCTGGTATGATCGCATCCGACATGTTCTGCACTCCGTTTCTCCTTATGCCTTCCCCTCCAGCTCCATTCTCCGTGATTCAACCCCTCCGAGCTCACCCAACGCGAAACCCCGGTTTACCACGGCATAAAACGGACACCGGACGTCCAAAACAATATAATTAAAATATTTCTTCGCCCATACCCCGTCGTCGCGTGACCCGATAAAAAAAAAGAGGGATGCAACACGAGGACTTCCCAGGAGGTCACCCATCCTAGTACTACTCTCGCCCAAGCACGCTTAACTTCGGAGTTCTGATGGGATCCGGTGCTTTAGTGCTGGTATGATCGCATCCGACATGTTCTGCACTCCGTTTCTCCTTATGCCTTCCCCTCCAGCTCCATTCTCCGTGATTCAACCCCTCCGAGCTCACCCAACGCGAAACCCCGGTTTACCACGGCATAAAACGGACACCGGACGTCCAAAACAATATAATTAAAATATTTCTTCGCCCATACCCCGTCGTCGCGTGACCCGATAAAAAAAAAGAGGGATGCAACACGAGGACTTCCCAGGAGGTCACCCATCCTAGTACTACTCTCGCCCAAGCACGCTTAACTTCGGAGTTCTGATGGGATCCGGTGCTTTAGTGCTGGTATGATCGCATCCGACATGTTCTGCACTCCGTTTCTCCTTATGCCTTCCCCTCCAGCTCCATTCTCCGTGATTCAACCCCTCCGAGCTCACCCAACGCGAAACCCCGGTTTACCACGGCATAAAACGGACACCGGACGTCCAAAACAATATAATTAAAATATTTCTTCGCCCATACCCCGTCGTCGCGTGACCCGATAAAAAAAAAGAGGGATGCAACACGAGGACTTCCCAGGAGGTCACCCATCCTAGTACTACTCTCGCCCAAGCACGCTTAACTTCGGAGTTCTGATGGGATCCGGTGCTTTAGTGCTGGTATGATCGCATCCGACATGTTCTGCACTCCGTTTCTCCTTATGCCTTCCCCTCCAGCTCCATTCTCCGTGATTCAACCCCTCCGAGCTCACCCAACGCGAAACCCCGGTTTACCACGGCATAAAACGGACACCGGACGTCCAAAACAATATAATTAAAATATTTCTTCGCCCATACCCCGTCGTCGCGTGACCCGATAAAAAAAAAGAGGGATGCAACACGAGGACTTCCCAGGAGGTCACCCATCCTAGTACTACTCTCGCCCAAGCACGCTTAACTTCGGAGTTCTGATGGGATCCGGTGCTTTAGTGCTGGTATGATCGCATCCGACATGTTCTGCACTCCGTTTCTCCTTATGCCTTCCCCTCCAGCTCCATTCTCCGTGATTCAACCCCTCCGAGCTCACCCAACGCGAAACCCCGGTTTACCACGGCATAAAACGGACACCGGACGTCCAAAACAATATAATTAAAATATTTCTTCGCCCATACCCCGTCGTCGCGTGACCCGATAAAAAAAAAGAGGGATGCAACACGAGGACTTCCCAGGAGGTCACCCATCCTAGTACTACTCTCGCCCAAGCACGCTTAACTTCGGAGTTCTGATGGGATCCGGTGCTTTAGTGCTGGTATGATCGCATCCGACATGTTCTGCACTCCGTTTCTCCTTATGCCTTCCCCTCCAGCTCCATTCTCCGTGATTCAACCCCTCCGAGCTCACCCAACGCGAAACCCCGGTTTACCACGGCATAAAACGGACACCGGACGTCCAAAACAATATAATTAAAATATTTCTTCGCCCATACCCCGTCGTCGCGTGACCCGATAAAAAAAAAGAGGGATGCAACACGAGGACTTCCCAGGAGGTCACCCATCCTAGTACTACTCTCGCCCAAGCACGCTTAACTTCGGAGTTCTGATGGGATCCGGTGCTTTAGTGCTGGTATGATCGCATCCGACATGTTCTGCACTCCGTTTCTCCTTATGCCTTCCCCTCCAGCTCCATTCTCCGTGATTCAACCCCTCCGAGCTCACCCAACGCGAAACCCCGGTTTACCACGGCATAAAACGGACACCGGACGTCCAAAACAATATAATTAAAATATTTCTTCGCCCATACCCCGTCGTCGCGTGACCCGATAAAAAAAAGAGGGATGCAACACGAGGACTTCCCAGGAGGTCACCCATCCTAGTACTACTCTCGCCCAAGCACGCTTAACTTCGGAGTTCTGATGGGATCCGGTGCTTTAGTGCTGGTATGATCGCATCCGACATGTTCTGCACTCCGTTTCTCCTTATGCCTTCCCCTCCAGCTCCATTCTCCGTGATTCAACCCCTCCGAGCTCACCCAACGCGAAACCCCGGTTTACCACGGCATAAAACGGACACCGGACGTCCAAAACAATATAATTAAAATATTTCTTCGCCCATACCCCGTCGTCGCGTGACCCGATAAAAAAAAAGAGGGATGCAACACGAGGACTTCCCAGGAGGTCACCCATCCTAGTACTACTCTCGCCCAAGCACGCTTAACTTCGGAGTTCTGATGGGATCCGGTGCTTTAGTGCTGGTATGATCGCATCCGACATGTTCTGCACTCCGTTTCTCCTTATGCCTTCCCCTCCAGCTCCATTCTCCGTGATTCAACCCCTCCGAGCTCACCCAACGCGAAACCCCGGTTTACCACGGCATAAAACGGACACCGGACGTCCAAAACAATATAATTAAAATATTTCTTCGCCCATACCCCGTCGTCGCGTGACCCGATAAAAAAAAAGAGGGATGCAACACGAGGACTTCCCAGGAGGTCACCCATCCTAGTACTACTCTCGCCCAAGCACGCTTAACTTCGGAGTTCTGATGGGATCCGGTGCTTTAGTGCTGGTATGATCGCATCCGACATGTTCTGCACTCCGTTTCTCCTTATGCCTTCCCCTCCAGCTCCATTCTCCGTGATTCAACCCCTCCGAGCTCACCCAACGCGAAACCCCGGTTTACCACGGCATAAAACGGACACCGGACGTCCAAAACAATATAATTAAAATATTTCTTCGCCCATACCCCGTCGTCGCGTGACCCGATAAAAAAAAAGAGGGATGCAACACGAGGACTTCCCAGGAGGTCACCCATCCTAGTACTACTCTCGCCCAAGCACGCTTAACTTCGGAGTTCTGATGGGATCCGGTGCTTTAGTGCTGGTATGATCGCATCCGACATGTTCTGCACTCCGTTTCTCCTTATGCCTTCCCCTCCAGCTCCATTCTCCGTGATTCAACCCCTCCGAGCTCACCCAACGCGAAACCCCGGTTTACCACGGCATAAAACGGACACCGGACGTCCAAAACAATATAATTAAAATATTTCTTCGCCCATACCCCGTCGTCGCGTGACCCGATAAAAAAAAAAGAGGGATGCAACACGAGGACTTCCCAGGAGGTCACCCATCCTAGTACTACTCTCGCCCAAGCACGCTTAACTTCGGAGTTCTGATGGGATCCGGTGCTTTAGTGCTGGTATGATCGCATCCGACATGTTCTGCACTCCGTTTCTCCTTATGCCTTCCCCTCCAGCTCCATTCTCCGTGATTCAACCCCTCCGAGCTCACCCAACGCGAAACCCCGGTTTACCACGGCATAAAACGGACACCGGACGTCCAAAACAATATAATTAAAATATTTCTTCGCCCATACCCCGTCGTCGCGTGACCCGATAAAAAAAAAGAGGGATGCAACACGAGGACTTCCCAGGAGGTCACCCATCCTAGTACTACTCTCGCCCAAGCACGCTTAACTTCGGAGTTCTGATGGGATCCGGTGCTTTAGTGCTGGTATGATCGCATCCGACATGTTCTGCACTCCGTTTCTCCTTATGCCTTCCCCTCCAGCTCCATTCTCCGTGATTCAACCCCTCCGAGCTCACCCAACGCGAAACCCCGGTTTACCACGGCATAAAACGGACACCGGACGTCCAAAACAATATAATTAAAATATTTCTTCGCCCATACCCCGTCGTCGCGTGACCCGATAAAAAAAAAGAGGGATGCAACACGAGGACTTCCCAGGAGGTCACCCATCCTAGTACTACTCTCGCCCAAGCACGCTTAACTTCGGAGTTCTGATGGGATCCGGTGCTTTAGTGCTGGTATGATCGCATCCGACATGTTCTGCACTCCGTTTCTCCTTATGCCTTCCCCTCCAGCTCCATTCTCCGTGATTCAACCCCTCCGAGCTCACCCAACGCGAAACCCCGGTTTACCACGGCATAAAACGGACACCGGACGTCCAAAACAATATAATTAAAATATTTCTTCGCCCATACCCCGTCGTCGCGTGACCCGATAAAAAAAAGAGGGATGCAACACGAGGACTTCCCAGGAGGTCACCCATCCTAGTACTACTCTCGCCCAAGCACGCTTAACTTCGGAGTTCTGATGGGATCCGGTGCTTTAGTGCTGGTATGATCGCATCCGACATGTTCTGCACTCCGTTTCTCCTTATGCCTTCCCCTCCAGCTCCATTCTCCGTGATTCAACCCCTCCGAGCTCACCCAACGCGAAACCCCGGTTTACCACGGCATAAAACGGACACCGGACGTCCAAAACAATATAATTAAAATATTTCTTCGCCCATACCCCGTCGTCGCGTGACCCGATAAAAAAAAAGAGGGATGCAACACGAGGACTTCCCAGGAGGTCACCCATCCTAGTACTACTCTCGCCCAAGCACGCTTAACTTCGGAGTTCTGATGGGATCCGGTGCTTTAGTGCTGGTATGATCGCATCCGACATGTTCTGCACTCCGTTTCTCCTTATGCCTTCCCCTCCAGCTCCATTCTCCGTGATTCAACCCCTCCGAGCTCACCCAACGCGAAACCCCGGTTTACCACGGCATAAAACGGACACCGGACGTCCAAAACAATATAATTAAAATATTTCT
This sequence comes from Avena sativa, assembly GCA_916181665.1. Lineage (NCBI taxonomy): Eukaryota > Viridiplantae > Streptophyta > Magnoliopsida > Poales > Poaceae > Avena > Avena sativa. The sequence goes on from OV702296.1 coordinate 267,807,166, forward strand.
TCGCCCATACCCCGTCGTCGCGTGACCCGATAAAAAAAAAGAGGGATGCAACACGAGGACTTCCCAGGAGGTCACCCATCCTAGTACTACTCTCGCCCAAGCACGCTTAACTTCGGAGTTCTGATGGGATCCGGTGCTTTAGTGCTGGTATGATCGCATCCGACATGTTCTGCACTCCGTTTCTCCTTATGCCTTCCCCTCCAGCTCCATTCTCCGTGATTCAACCCCTCCGAGCTCACCCAACGCGAAACCCCGGTTTACCACGGCATAAAACGGACACCGGACGTCCAAAACAATATAATTAAAATATTTCTTCGCCCATACCCCGTCGTCGCGTGACCCGATAAAAAAAAAGAGGGATGCAACACGAGGACTTCCCAGGAGGTCACCCATCCTAGTACTACTCTCGCCCAAGCACGCTTAACTTCGGAGTTCTAATGGGATCCGGTGCTTTAGTGCTGGTATGATCGCATCCGACATGTTCTGCACTCCGTTTCTCCTTATGCCTTCCCCTCCAGCTCCATTCTCCGTGATTCAACCCCTCCGAGCTCACCCAACGCGAAACCCCGGTTTACCACGGCATAAAACGGACACCGGACGTCCAAAACAATATAATTAAAATATTTCTTCGCCCATACCCCGTCGTCGCGTGACCCGATAAAAAAAAAGAGGGATGCAACACGAGGACTTCCCAGGAGGTCACCCATCCTAGTACTACTCTCGCCCAAGCACGCTTAACTTCGGAGTTCTGATGGGATCCGGTGCTTTAGTGCTGGTATGATCGCATCCGACATGTTCTGCACTCCGTTTCTCCTTATGCCTTCCCCTCCAGCTCCATTCTCCGTGATTCAACCCCTCCGAGCTCACCCAACGCGAAACCCCGGTTTACCACGGCATAAAACGGACACCGGACGTCCAAAACAATATAATTAAAATATTTCTTCGCCCATACCCCGTCGTCGCGTGACCCGATAAAAAAAAAGAGGGATGCAACACGAGGACTTCCCAGGAGGTCACCCATCCTAGTACTACTCTCGCCCAAGCACGCTTAACTTCGGAGTTCTGATGGGATCCGGTGCTTTAGTGCTGGTATGATCGCATCCGACATGTTCTGCACTCCGTTTCTCCTTATGCCTTCCCCTCCAGCTCCATTCTCCGTGATTCAACCCCTCCGAGCTCACCCAACGCGAAACCCCGGTTTACCACGGCATAAAACGGACACCGGACGTCCAAAACAATATAATTAAAATATTTCTTCGCCCATACCCCGTCGTCGCGTGACCCGATAAAAAAAAAGAGGGATGCAACACGAGGACTTCCCAGGAGGTCACCCATCCTAGTACTACTCTCGCCCAAGCACGCTTAACTTCGGAGTTCTAATGGGATCCGGTGCTTTAGTGCTGGTATGATCGCATCCGACATGTTCTGCACTCCGTTTCTCCTTATGCCTTCCCCTCCAGCTCCATTCTCCGTGATTCAACCCCTCCGAGCTCACCCAACGCGAAACCCCGGTTTACCACGGCATAAAACGGACACCGGACGTCCAAAACAATATAATTAAAATATTTCTTCGCCCATACCCCGTCGTCGCGTGACCCGATAAAAAAAAAGAGGGATGCAACACGAGGACTTCCCAGGAGGTCACCCATCCTAGTACTACTCTCGCCCAAGCACGCTTAACTTCGGAGTTCTGATGGGATCCGGTGCTTTAGTGCTGGTATGATCGCATCCGACATGTTCTGCACTCCGTTTCTCCTTATGCCTTCCCCTCCAGCTCCATTCTCCGTGATTCAACCCCTCCGAGCTCACCCAACGCGAAACCCCGGTTTACCACGGCATAAAACGGACACCGGACGTCCAAAACAATATAATTAAAATATTTCTTCGCCCATACCCCGTCGTCGCGTGACCCGATAAAAAAAAAGAGGGATGCAACACGAGGACTTCCCAGGAGGTCACCCATCCTAGTACTACTCTCGCCCAAGCACGCTTAACTTCGGAGTTCTGATGGGATCCGGTGCTTTAGTGCTGGTATGATCGCATCCGACATGTTCTGCACTCCGTTTCTCCTTATGCCTTCCCCTCCAGCTCCATTCTCCGTGATTCAACCCCTCCGAGCTCACCCAACGCGAAACCCCGGTTTACCACGGCATAAAACGGACACCGGACGTCCAAAACAATATAATTAAAATATTTCTTCGCCCATACCCCGTTGTCGCGTGACCCGATAAAAAAAAAGAGGGATGCAACACGAGGACTTCCCAGGAGGTCACCCATCCTAGTACTACTCTCGCCCAAGCACGCTTAACTTCGGAGTTCTGATGGGATCCGGTGCTTTAGTGCTGGTATGATCGCATCCGACATGTTCTGCACTCCGTTTCTCCTTATGCCTTCCCCTCCAGCTCCATTCTCCGTGATTCAACCCCTCCGAGCTCACCCAACGCGAAACCCCGGTTTACCACGGCATAAAACGGACACCGGACGTCCAAAACAATATAATTAAAATATTTCTTCGCCCATACCCCGTCGTCGCGTGACCCGATAAAAAAAAAGAGGGATGCAACACGAGGACTTCCCAGGAGGTCACCCATCCTAGTACTACTCTCGCCCAAGCACGCTTAACTTCGGAGTTCTGATGGGATCCGGTGCTTTAGTGCTGGTATGATCGCATCCGACATGTTCTGCACTCCGTTTCTCCTTATGCCTTCCCCTCCAGCTCCATTCTCCGTGATTCAACCCCTCCGAGCTCACCCAACGCGAAACCCCGGTTTACCACGGCATAAAACGGACACCGGACGTCCAAAACAATATAATTAAAATATTTCTTCGCCCATACCCCGTCGTCGCGTGACCCGATAAAAAAAAAGAGGGATGCAACACGAGGACTTCCCAGGAGGTCACCCATCCTAGTACTACTCTCGCCCAAGCACGCTTAACTTCGGAGTTCTGATGGGATCCGGTGCTTTAGTGCTGGTATGATCGCATCCGACATGTTCTGCACTCCGTTTCTCCTTATGCCTTCCCCTCCAGCTCCATTCTCCGTGATTCAACCCCTCCGAGCTCACCCAACGCGAAACCCCGGTTTACCACGGCATAAAACGGACACCGGACGTCCAAAACAATATAATTAAAATATTTCTTCGCCCATACCCCGTCGTCGCGTGACCCGATAAAAAAAAAGAGGGATGCAACACGAGGACTTCCCAGGAGGTCACCCATCCTAGTACTACTCTCGCCCAAGCACGCTTAACTTCGGAGTTCTGATGGGATCCGGTGCTTTAGTGCTGGTATGATCGCATCCGACATGTTCTGCACTCCGTTTCTCCTTATGCCTTCCCCTCCAGCTCCATTCTCCGTGATTCAACCCCTCCGAGCTCACCCAACGCGAAACCCCGGTTTACCACGGCATAAAACGGACACCGGACGTCCAAAACAATATAATTAAAATATTTCTTCGCCCATACCCCGTCGTCGCGTGACCCGATAAAAAAAAAGAGGGATGCAACACGAGGACTTCCCAGGAGGTCACCCATCCTAGTACTACTCTCGCCCAAGCACGCTTAACTTCGGAGTTCTGATGGGATCCGGTGCTTTAGTGCTGGTATGATCGCATCCGACATGTTCTGCACTCCGTTTCTCCTTATGCCTTCCCTTCCAGCTCCATTCTCCGTGATTCAACCCCTCCGAGCTCACCCAACGCGAAACCCCGGTTTACCACGGCATAAAACGGACACCGGACGTCCAAAACAATATAATTAAAATATTTCTTCGCCCAATCCCCGTCGTCGCGTGACCCGATAAAAAAAAAGAGGGATGCAACACGAGGACTTCCCAGGAGGTCACCCATCCTAGTACTACTCTCGCCCAAGCACGCTTAACTTCGGAGTTCTGATGGGATCCGGTGCTTTAGTGCTGGTATGATCGCATCCGACATGTTCTGCACTCCGTTTCTCCTTATGCCTTCCCCTCCAGCTCCATTCTCCGTGATTCAACCCCTCCGAGCTCACCCAACGCGAAACCCCGGTTTACCACGGCATAAAACGGACACCGGACGTCCAAAACAATATAATTAAAATATTTCTTCGCCCATACCCCGTCGTCGCGTGACCCGATAAAAAAAAAGAGGGATGCAACACGAGGACTTCCCAGGAGGTCACCCATCCTAGTACTACTCTCGCCCAAGCACGCTTAACTTCGGAGTTCTGATGGGATCCGGTGCTTTAGTGCTGGTATGATCGCATCCGACATGTTCTGCACTCCGTTTCTCCTTATGCCTTCCCCTCCAGCTCCATTCTCCGTGATTCAACCCCTCCGAGCTCACCCAACGCGAAACCCCGGTTTACCACGGCATAAAACGGACACCGGGCGTCCAAAACAATATAATTAAAATATTTCTTCGCCCATACCCCGTCGTCGCGTGACCCGATAAAAAAAAAGAGGGATGCAACACGAGGACTTCCCAGGAGGTCACCCATCCTAGTACTACTCTCGCCCAAGCACGCTTAACTTCGGAGTTCTGATGGGATCCGGTGCTTTAGTGCTGGTATGATCGCATCCGACATGTTCTGCACTCCGTTTCTCCTTATGCCTTCCCCTCCAGCTCCATTCTCCGTGATTCAACCCCTCCGAGCTCACCCAACGCGAAACCCCGGTTTACCACGGCATAAAACGGACACCGGACGTCCAAAACAATATAATTAAAATATTTCTTCGCCCATACCCCGTCGTCGCGTGACCCGATAAAAAAAAAGAGGGATGCAACACGAGGACTTCCCAGGAGGTCACCCATCCTAGTACTACTCTCGCCCAAGCACGCTTAACTTCGGAGTTCTGATGGGATCCGGTGCTTTAGTGCTGGTATGATCGCATCCGACATGTTCTGCACTCCGTTTCTCCTTATGCCTTCCCCTCCAGCTCCATTCTCCGTGATTCAACCCCTCCGAGCTCACCCAACGCGAAACCCCGGTTTACCACGGCATAAAACGGACACCGGACGTCCAAAACAATATAATTAAAATATTTCTTCGCCCATACCCCGTCGTCGCGTGACCCGATAAAAAAAAAGAGGGATGCAACACGAGGACTTCCCAGGAGGTCACCCATCCTAGTACTACTCTCGCCCAAGCACGCTTAACTTCGGAGTTCTGATGGGATCCGGTGCTTTAGTGCTGGTATGATCGCATCCGACATGTTATGCGCTCCGTTTCTCCTTATGCCTTCCCCTCCAGCTCCATTCTCCGTGATTCAACCCCTCCGAGCTCACCCAACGCGAAACCCCGGTTTACCACGGCATAAAACGGACACCGGACGTCCAAAACAATATAATTAAAATATTTCTTCGCCCATACCCCGTCGTCGCGTGACCCGATAAAAAAAAGAGGGATGCAACACGAGGACTTCCCAGGAGGTCACCCATCCTAGTACTACTCTCGCCCAAGCACGCTTAACTTCGGAGTTCTGATGGGATCCGGTGCTTTAGTGCTGGTATGATCGCATCCGACATGTTCTGCGCTCCGTTTCTCCTTATGCCTTCCCCTCCAGCTCCATTCTCCGTGATTCAACCCCTCCGAGCTCACCCAACGCGAAACCCCGGTTTACCACGGCATAAAACGGACACCGGACGTCCAAAACAATATAATTAAAATATTTCTTCGCCCATACCCCGTCGTCGCGTGACCCGATAAAAAAAAAGAGGGATGCAACACGAGGACTTCCCAGGAGGTCACCCATCCTAATACTACTCTCGCCCAAGCACGCTTAACTTCGGAGTTCTGATGGGATCCGGTGCTTTAGTGCTGGTATGATCGCATCCGCCATGTTCTGCGCTCCGTTTCTCCTTATGCCTTCCCCTCCAGCTCCATTCTCCGTGATTCAACCCCTCCGAGCTCACCCAACGCGAAACCCCGGTTTACCACGGCATAAAACGGACACCGGACGTCCAAAACAATATAATTAAAATATTTCTTCGCCCATACCCCGTCGTCGCGTGACCCGATAAAAAAAAAGAGGGATGCAACACGAGGACTTCCCAGGAGGTCACCCATCCTAGTACTACTCTCGCCCAAGCACGCTTAACTTCGGAGTTCTGATGGGATCCGGTGCTTTAGTGCTGGTATGATCGCATCCGACATGTTCTGCGCTCCGTTTCTCCTTATGCCTTCCCCTCCAGCTCCATTCTCCGTGATTCAACCCCTCCGAGCTCACCCAACGCGAAACCCCGGTTTACCACGGCATAAAACGGACACCGGACGTCCAAAACAATATAATTAAAATATTTCTTCGCCCATACCCCGTCGTCGCGTGACCCGATAAAAAAAAAGAGGGATGCAACACGAGGACTTCCCAGGAGGTCACCCATCCTAGTACTACTCTCGCCCAAGCACGCTTAACTTCGGAGTTCTGATGGGATCCGGTGCTTTAGTGCTGGTATGATCGCATCCGACATGTTCTGCACTCCGTTTCTCCTTATGCCTTCCCCTCCAGCTCCATTCTCCGTGATTCAACCCCTCCGAGCTCACCCAACGCGAAACCCCGGTTTACCACGGCATAAAACGGACACCGGACGTCCAAAACAATATAATTAAAATATTTCTTCGCCCATACCCCGTCGTCGCGTGACCCGATAAAAAAAAAGAGGGATGCAACACGAGGACTTCCCAGGAGGTCACCCATCCTAGTACTACTCTCGCCCAAGCACGCTTAACTTCGGAGTTCTGATGGGATCCGGTGCTTTAGTGCTAGTATGATCGCATCCGACATGTTCTGCGCTCCGTTTCTCCTTATGCCTTCCCCTCCAGCTCCATTCTCCGTGATTCAACCCCTCCGAGCTCACCCAACGCGAAACCCCGGTTTACCACGGCATAAAACGGACACCGGACGTCCAAAACAATATAATTAAAATATTTCTTCGCCCATACCCCGTCGTCGCGTGACCCGATAAAAAAAAAGAGGGATGCAACACGAGGACTTCCCAGGAGGTCACCCATCCTAGTACTACTCTCGCCCAAGCACGCTTAACTTCGGAGTTCTGATGGGATCCGGTGCTTTAGTGCTGGTATGATCGCATCCGACATGTTCTGCGCTCCGTTTCTCCTTATGCCTTCCCCTCCAGCTCCATTCTCCGTGATTCAACCCCTCCGAGCTCACCCAACGCGAAACCCCGGTTTACCACGGCATAAAACGGACACCGGACGTCCAAAACAATATAATTAAAATATTTCTTCGCCCATACCCCGTCGTCGCGTGACCCGATAAAAAAAAAGAGGGATGCAACACGAGGACTTCCCAGGAGGTCACCCATCCTAGTACTACTCTCGCCCAAGCACGCTTAACTTCGGAGTTCTGATGGGATCCGGTGCTTTAGTGCTGGTATGATCGCATCCGACATGTTCTGCGCTCCGTTTCTCCTTATGCCTTCCCCTCCAGCTCCATTCTCCGTGATTCAACCCCTCCGAGCTCACCCAACGCGAAACCCCGGTTTACCACGGCATAAAACGGACACGGGACGTCCAAAACAATATAATTAAAATATTTCTTCGCCCATACCCCGTCGTCGCGTGACCCGATAAAAAAAAGAGGGATGCAACACGAGGACTTCCCAGGAGGTCACCCATCCTAGTACTACTCTCGCCCAAGCACGCTTAACTTCGGAGTTCTGATGGGATCCGGTGCTTTAGTGCTGGTATGATCGCATCCGACATGTTCTGCGCTCCGTTTCTCCTTATGCCTTCCCCTCCAGCTCCATTCTCCGTGATTCAACCCCTCCGAGCTCACCCAACGCGAAACCCCGGTTTACCACGGCATAAAACGGACACCGGACGTCCAAAACAATATAATTAAAATATTTCTTCGCCCATACCCCGTCGTCGCGTGACCCGATAAAAAAAAAGAGGGATGCAACACGAGGACTTCCCAGGAGGTCACCCATCCTAGTACTACTCTCGCCCAAGCACGCTTAACTTCGGAGTTCTGATGGGATCCGGTGCTTTAGTGCTGGTATGATCGCATCCGACATGTTCTGCGCTCCGTTTCTCCTTATGCCTTCCCCTCCAGCTCCATTCTCCGTGATTCAACCCCTCCGAGCTCACCCAACGCGAAACCCCGGTTTACCACGGCATAAAACGGACACCGGACGTCCAAAACAATATAATTAAAATATTTCTTCGCCCATACCCCGTCGTCGCGTGACCCGATAAAAAAAAAGAGGGATGCAACACGAGGACTTCCCAGGAGGTCACCCATCCTAGTACTACTCTCGCCCAAGCACGCTTAACTTCGGAGTTCTGATGGGATCCGGTGCTTTAGTGCTGGTATGATCGCATCCGACATGTTCTGCGCTCCGTTTCTCCTTATGCCTTCCCCTCCAGCTCCATTCTCCGTGATTCAACCCCTCCGAGCTCACCCAACGCGAAACCCCGGTTTACCACGGCATAAAACGGACACGGGACGTCCAAAACAATATAATTAAAATATTTCTTCGCCCATACCCCGTCGTCGCGTGACCCGATAAAAAAAAGAGGGATGCAACACGAGGACTTCCCAGGAGGTCACCCATCCTAGTACTACTCTCGCCCAAGCACGCTTAACTTCGGAGTTCTGATGGGATCCGGTGCTTTAGTGCTGGTATGATCGCATCCGACATGTTCTGCGCTCCGTTTCTCCTTATGCCTTCCCCTCCAGCTCCATTCTCCGTGATTCAACCCCTCCGAGCTCACCCAACGCGAAACCCCGGTTTACCACGGCATAAAACGGACACCGGACGTCCAAAACAATATAATTAAAATATTTCTTCGCCCATACCCCGTCGTCGCGTGACCCGATAAAAAAAAAGAGGGATGCAACACGAGGACTTCCCAGGAGGTCACCCATCCTAGTACTACTCTCGCCCAAGCACGCTTAACTTCGGAGTTCTGATGGGATCCGGTGCTTTAGTGCTGGTATGATCGCATCCGACATGTTCTGCGCTCCGTTTCTCCTTATGCCTTCCCCTCCAGCTCCATTCTCCGTGATTCAACCCCTCCGAGCTCACCCAACGCGAAACCCCGGTTTACCACGGCATAAAACGGACACCGGACGTCCAAAACAATATAATTAAAATATTTCTTCGCCCATACCCCGTCGTCGCGTGACCCGATAAAAAAAAAGAGGGATGCAACACGAGGACTTCCCAGGAGGTCACCCATCCTAGTACTACTCTCGCCCAAGCACGCTTAACTTCGGAGTTCTGATGGGATCCGGTGCTTTAGTGCTGGTATGATCGCATCCGACATGTTCTGCGCTCCGTTTCTCCTTATGCCTTCCCCTCCAGCTCCATTCTCCGTGATTCAACCCCTCCGAGCTCACCCAACGCGAAACCCCGGTTTACCACGGCATAAAACGGACACGGGACGTCCAAAACAATATAATTAAAATATTTCTTCGCCCATACCCCGTCGTCGCGTGACCCGATAAAAAAAAGAGGGATGCAACACGAGGACTTCCCAGGAGGTCACCCATCCTAGTACTACTCTCGCCCAAGCACGCTTAACTTCGGAGTTCTGATGGGATCCGGTGCTTTAGTGCTGGTATGATCGCATCCGACATGTTCTGCGCTCCGTTTCTCCTTATGCCTTCCCCTCCAGCTCCATTCTCCGTGATTCAACCCCTCCGAGCTCACCCAACGCGAAACCCCGGTTTACCACGGCATAAAACGGACACCGGACGTCCAAAACAATATAATTAAAATATTTCTTCGCCCATACCCCGTCGTCGCGTGACCCGATAAAAAAAAAGAGGGATGCAACACGAGGACTTCCCAGGAGGTCACCCATCCTAGTACTACTCTCGCCCAAGCACGCTTAACTTCGGAGTTCTGATGGGATCCGGTGCTTTAGTGCTGGTATGATCGCATCCGACATGTTCTGCGCTCCGTTTCTCCTTATGCCTTCCCCTCCAGCTCCATTCTCCGTGATTCAACCCCTCCGAGCTCACCCAACGCGAAACCCCGGTTTACCACGGCATAAAACGGACACCGGACGTCCAAAACAATATAATTAAAATATTTCTTCGCCCATACCCCGTCGTCGCGTGACCCGATAAAAAAAAAGAGGGATGCAACACGAGGACTTCCCAGGAGGTCACCCATCCTAGTACTACTCTCGCCCAAGCACGCTTAACTTCGGAGTTCTGATGGGATCCGGTGCTTTAGTGCTGGTATGATCGCATCCGACATGTTCTGCGCTCCGTTTCTCCTTATGCCTTCCCCTCCAGCTCCATTCTCCGTGATTCAACCCCTCCGAGCTCACCCAACGCGAAACCCCGGTTTACCACGGCATAAAACGGACACCGGACGTCCAAAACAATATAATTAAAATATTTCTTCGCCCATACCCCGTCGTCGCGTGACCCGATAAAAAAAAAGAGGGATGCAACACGAGGACTTCCCAGGAGGTCACCCATCCTAGTACTACTCTCGCCCAAGCACGCTTAACTTCGGAGTTCTGATGGGATCCGGTGCTTTAGTGCTGGTATGATCGCATCCGACATGTTCTGCGCTCCGTTTCTCCTTATGCCTTCCCCTCCAGCTCCATTCTCCGTGATTCAACCCCTCCGAGCTCACCCAACGCGAAACCCCGGTTTACCACGGCATAAAACGGACACCGGACGTCCAAAACAATATAATTAAAATATTTCTTCGCCCATACCCCGTCGTCGCGTGACCCGATAAAAAAAAAGAGGGATGCAACACGAGGACTTCCCAGGAGGTCACCCATCCTAGTACTACTCTCGCCCAAGCACGCTTAACTTCGGAGTTCTGATGGGATCCGGTGCTTTAGTGCTGGTATGATCGCATCCGACATGTTCTGCGCTCCGTTTCTCCTTATGCCTTCCCCTCCAGCTCCATTCTCCGTGATTCAACCCCTCCGAGCTCACCCAACGCGAAACCCCGGTTTACCACGGCATAAAACGGACACCGGACGTCCAAAACAATATAATTAAAATATTTCTTCGCCCATACCCCGTCGTCGCGTGACCCGATAAAAAAAAAGAGGGATGCAACACGAGGACTTCCCAGGAGGTCACCCATCCTAGTACTACTCTCGCCCAAGCACGCTTAACTTCGGAGTTCTGATGGGATCCGGTGCTTTAGTGCTGGTATGATCGCATCCGACATGTTCTGCGCTCCGTTTCTCCTTATGCCTTCCCCTCCAGCTCCATTCTCCGTGATTCAACCCCTCCGAGCTCACCCAACGCGAAACCCCGGTTTACCACGGCATAAAACGGACACCGGACGTCCAAAACAATATAATTAAAATATTTCTTCGCCCATACCCCGTCGTCGCGTGACCCGATAAAAAAAAAGAGGGATGCAACACGAGGACTTCCCAGGAGGTCACCCATCCTAGTACTACTCTCGCCCAAGCACGCTTAACTTCGGAGTTCTGATGGGATCCGGTGCTTTAGTGCTGGTATGATCGCATCCGACATGTTCTGCGCTCCGTTTCTCCTTATGCCTTCCCCTCCAGCTCCATTCTCCGTGATTCAACCCCTCCGAGCTCACCCAACGCGAAACCCCGGTTTACCACGGCATAAAACGGACACCGGACGTCCAAAACAATATAATTAAAATATTTCTTCGCCCATACCCCGTCGTCGCGTGACCCGATACAAAAAAAGAGGGATGCAACACGAGGACTTCCCAGGAGGTCACCCATCCTAGTACTACTCTCGCCCAAGCACGCTTAACTTCGGAGTTCTGATGGGATCCGGTGCTTTAGTGCTGGTATGATCGCATCCGACATGTTCTGCGCTCCGTTTCTCCTTATGCCTTCCCCTCCAGCTCCATTCTCCGTGATTCAACCCCTCCGAGCTCACCCAACGCGAAACCCCGGTTTACCACGGCATAAAACGGACACCGGACGTCCAAAACAATATAATTAAAATATTTCTTCGCCCATACCCCGTCGTCGCGTGACCCGATAAAAAAAAAGAGGGATGCAACACGAGGACTTCCCAGGAGGTCACCCATCCTAGTACTACTCTCGCCCAAGCACGCTTAACTTCGGAGTTCTGATGGGATCCGGTGCTTTAGTGCTGGTATGATCGCATCCGACATGTTCTGCGCTCCGTTTCTCCTTATGCCTTCCCCTCCAGCTCCATTCTCCGTGATTCAACCCCTCCGAGCTCACCCAACGCGAAACCCCGGTTTACCACGGCATAAAACGCACACCGGACGTCCAAAACAATATAATTAAAATATTTCTTCGCCCATACCCCGTCGTCGCGTGACCCGATACAAAAAAAGAGGGATGCAACACGAGGACTTCCCAGGAGGTCACCCATCCTAGTACTACTCTCGCCCAAGCACGCTTAACTTCGGAGTTCTGATGGGATCCGGTGCTTTAGTGCTGGTATGATCGCATCCGACATGTTCTGCGCTCCGTTTCTCCTTATGCCTTCCCCTCCAGCTCCATTCTCCGTGATTCAACCCCTCCGAGCTCACCCAACGCGAAACCCCGGTTTACCACGGCATAAAACGGACACCGGACGTCCAAAACAATATAATTAAAATATTTCTTCGCCCATACCCCGTCGTCGCGTGACCCGATACAAAAAAAGAGGGATGCAACACGAGGACTTCCCAGGAGGTCACCCATCCTAGTACTACTCTCGCCCAAGCACGCTTAACTTCGGAGTTCTGATGGGATCCGGTGCTTTAGTGCTGGTATGATCGCATCCGACATGTTCTGCGCTCCGTTTCTCCTTATGCCTTCCCCTCCAGCTCCATTCTCCGTGATTCAACCCCTCCGAGCTCACCCAACGCGAAACCCCGGTTTACCACGGCATAAAACGGACACCGGACGTCCAAAACAATATAATTAAAATATTTCTTCGCCCATACCCCGTCGTCGCGTGACCCGATAAAAAAAAAGAGGGATGCAACACGAGGACTTCCTAGGAGGTCACCCATCCTAGTACTACTCTCGCCCAAGCACGCTTAACTTCGGAGTTCTGATGGGATCCGGTGCTTTAGTGCTGGTATGATCGCATCCGACATGTTCTGCGCTCCGTTTCTCCTTATGCCTTCCCCTCCAGCTCCATTCTCCGTGATTCAACCCCTCCGAGCTCACCCAACGCGAAACCCCGGTTTACCACGGCATAAAACGGACACCGGACGTCCAAAACAATATAATTAAAATATTTCTTCGCCCATACCCCGTCGTCGCGTGACCCGATACAAAAAAAGAGGGATGCAACACGAGGACTTCCCAGGAGGTCACCCATCCTAGTACTACTCTCGCCCAAGCACGCTTAACTTCGGAGTTCTGATGGGATCCGGTGCTTTAGTGCTGGTATGATCGCATCCGACATGTTCTGCGCTCCGTTTCTCCTTATGCCTTCCCCTCCAGCTCCATTCTCCGTGATTCAACCCCTCCGAGCTCACCCAACGCGAAACCCCGGTTTACCACGGCATAAAACGGACACCGGACGTCCAAAACAATATAATTAAAATATTTCTTCGCCCATACCCCGTCGTCGCGTGACCCGATACAAAAAAAGAGGGATGCAACACGAGGACTTCCCAGGAGGTCACCCATCCTAGTACTACTCTCGCCCAAGCACGCTTAACTTCGGAGTTCTGATGGGATCCGGTGCTTTAGTGCTGGTATGATCGCATCCGACATGTTCTGCGCTCCGTTTCTCCTTATGCCTTCCCCTCCAGCTCCATTCTCCGTGATTCAACCCCTCCGAGCTCACCCAACGCGAAACCCCGGTTTACCACGGCATAAAACGGACACCGGACGTCCAAAACAATATAATTAAAATATTTCTTCGCCCATACCCCGTCGTCGCGTGACCCGATAAAAAAAAAGAGGGATGCAACACGAGGACTTCCCAGGAGGTCACCCATCCTAGTACTACTCTCGCCCAAGCACGCTTAACTTCGGAGTTCTGATGGGATCCGGTGCTTTAGTGCTGGTATGATCGCATCCGACATGTTCTGCGCTCCGTTTCTCCTTATGCCTTCCCCTCCAGCTCCATTCTCCGTGATTCAACCCCTCCGAGCTCACCCAACGCGAAACCCCGGTTTACCACGGCATAAAACGGACACCGGACGTCCAAAACAATATAATTAAAATATTTCTTCGCCCATACCCCGTCGTCGCGTGACCCGATAAAAAAAAAGAGGGATGCAACACGAGGACTTCCCAGGAGGTCACCCATCCTAGTACTACTCTCGCCCAAGAACGCTTAACTTCGGAGTTCTGATGGGATCCGGTGCTTTAGTGCTGGTATGATCGCATCCGACATGTTCTGCGCTCCGTTTCTCCTTATGCCTTCCCCTCCAGCTCCATTCTCCGTGATTCAACCCCTCCGAGCTCACCCAACGCGAAACCCCGGTTTACCACGGCATAAAACGGACACCGGACGTCCAAAACAATATAATTAAAATATTTCTTCGCCCATACCCCGTCGTCGCGTGACCCGATAAAAAAAAAGAGGGATGCAACACGAGGACTTCCCAGGAGGTCACCCATCCTAGTACTACTCTCGCCCAAGCACGCTTAACTTCGGAGTTCTGATGGGATCCGGTGCTTTAGTGCTGGTATGATCGCATCCGACATGTTCTGCGCTCCGTTTCTCCTTATGCCTTCCCCTCCAGCTCCATTCTCCGTGATTCAACCCCTCCGAGCTCACCCAACGCGAAACCCCGGTTTACCACGGCATAAAACGGACACCGGACGTCCAAAACAATATAATTAAAATATTTCTTCGCCCATACCCCGTCGTCGCGTGACCCGATAAAAAAAAGAGGGATGCAACACGAGGACTTCCCAGGAGGTCACCCATCCTAGTACTACTCTCGCCCAAGCACGCTTAACTTCGGAGTTCTGATGGGATCCGGTGCTTTAGTGCTGGTATGATCGCATCCGACATGTTCTGCGCTCCGTTTCTCCTTATGCCTTCCCCTCCAGCTCCATTCTCCGTGATTCAACCCCTCCGAGCTCACCCAACGCGAAACCCCGGTTTACCACGGCATAAAACGGACACCGGACGTCCAAAACAATATAATTAAAATATTTCTTCGCCCATACCCCGTCGTCGCGTGACCCGATAAAAAAAAAGAGGGATGCAACACGAGGACTTCCCAGGAGGTCACCCATCCTAGTACTACTCTCGCCCAAGCACGCTTAACTTCGGAGTTCTGATGGGATCCGGTGCTTTAGTGCTGGTATGATCGCATCCGCCATGTTCTGCGCTCCGTTTCTCCTTATGCCTTCCCCTCCAGCTCCATTCTCCGTGATTCAACCCCTCCGAGCTCACCCAACGCGAAACCCCGGTTTACCACGGCATAAAACGGACACCGGACGTCCAAAACAATATAATTAAAATATTTCTTCGCCCATACCCCGTCGTCGCGTGACCCGATAAAAAAAAAGAGGGATGCAACACGAGGACTTCCCAGGAGGTCACCCATCCTAGTACTACTCTCGCCCAAGCACGCTTAACTTCGGAGTTCTGATGGGATCCGGTGCTTTAGTGCTGGTATGATCGCATCCGACATGTTCTGCGCTCCGTTTCTCCTTATGCCTTCCCCTCCAGCTCCATTCTCCGTGATTCAACCCCTCCGAGCTCACCCAACGCGAAACCCCGGTTTACCACGGCATAAAACGGACACCGGACGTCCAAAACAATATAATTAAAATATTTCTTCGCCCATACCCCGTCGTCGCGTGACCCGATAAAAAAAAGAGGGATGCAACACGAGGACTTCCCAGGAGGTCACCCATCCTAGTACTACTCTCGCCCAAGCACGCTTAACTTCGGAGTTCTGATGGGATCCGGTGCTTTAGTGCTGGTATGATCGCATCCGACATGTTCTGCGCTCCGTTTCTCCTTATGCCTTCCCCTCCAGCTCCATTCTCCGTGATTCAACCCCTCCGAGCTCACCCAACGCGAAACCCCGGTTTACCACGGCATAAAACGGACACCGGACGTCCAAAACAATATAATTAAAATATTTCTTCGCCCATACCCCGTCGTCGCGTGACCCGATAAAAAAAAAGAGGGATGCAACACGAGGACTTCCCAGGAGGTCACCCATCCTAGTACTACTCTCGCCCAAGCACGCTTAACTTCGGAGTTCTGATGGGATCCGGTGCTTTAGTGCTGGTATGATCGCATCCGACATGTTCTGCGCTCCGTTTCTCCTTATGCCTTCCCCTCCAGCTCCATTCTCCGTGATTCAACCCCTCCGAGCTCACCCAACGCGAAACCCCGGTTTACCACGGCATAAAACGGACACCGGACGTCCAAAACAATATAATTAAAATATTTCTTCGCCCATACCCCGTCGTCGCGTGACCCGATAAAAAAAAAGAGGGATGCAACATGAGGACTTCCCAGGAGGTCACCCATCCTAGTACTACTCTCGCCCAAGCACGCTTAACTTCGGAGTTCTGATGGGATCCGGTGCTTTAGTGCTGGTATGATCGCATCCGACATGTTCTGCGCTCCGTTTCTCCTTATGCCTTCCCCTCCAGCTCCATTCTCCGTGATTCAACCCCTCCGAGCTCACCCAACGCGAAACCCCGGTTTACCACGGCATAAAACGGACACCGGACGTCCAAAACAATATAATTAAAATATTTCTTCGCCCATACCCCGTCGTCGCGTGACCCGATAAAAAAAAGAGGGATGCAACACGAGGACTTCCCAGGAGGTCACCCATCCTAGTACTACTCTCGCCCAAGCACGCTTAACTTCGGAGTTCTGATGGGATCCGGTGCTTTAGTGCTGGTATGATCGCATCCGACATGTTCTGCGCTCCGTTTCTCCTTATGCCTTCCCCTCCAGCTCCATTCTCCGTGATTCAACCCCTCCGAGCTCACCCAACGCGAAACCCCGGTTTACCACGGCATAAAACGGACACCGGACGTCCAAAACAATATAATTAAAATATTTCTTCGCCCATACCCCGTCGTCGCGTGACCCGATAAAAAAAAAGAGGGATGCAACACGAGGACTTCCCAGGAGGTCACCCATCCTAGTACTACTCTCGCCCAAGCACGCTTAACTTCGGAGTTCTGATGGGATCCGGTGCTTTAGTGCTGGTATGATCGCATCCGACATGTTCTGCGCTCCGTTTCTCCTTATGCCTTCCCCTCCAGCTCCATTCTCCGTGATTCAACCCCTCCGAGCTCACCCAACGCGAAACCCCGGTTTACCACGGCATAAAACGGACACCGGACGTCCAAAACAATATAATTAAAATATTTCTTCGCCCATACCCCGTCGTCGCGTGACCCGATAAAAAAAAAGAGGGATGCAACACGAGGACTTCCCAGGAGGTCACCCATCCTAGTACTACTCTCGCCCAAGCACGCTTAACTTCGGAGTTCTGATGGGATCCGGTGCTTTAGTGCTGGTATGATCGCATCCGACATGTTCTGCGCTCCGTTTCTCCTTATGCCTTCCCCTCCAGCTCCATTCTCCGTGATTCAACCCCTCCGAGCTCACCCAACGCGAAACCCCGGTTTACCACGGCATAAAACGGACACCGGACGTCCAAAACAATATAATTAAAATATTTCTTCGCCCATACCCCGTCGTCGCGTGACCCGATAAAAAAAAAGAGGGATGCAACACGAGGACTTCCCAGGAGGTCACCCATCCTAGTACTACTCTCGCCCAAGCACGCTTAACTTCGGAGTTCTGATGGGATCCGGTGCTTTAGTGCTGGTATGATCGCATCCGACATGTTCTGCGCTCCGTTTCTCCTTATGCCTTCCCCTCCAGCTCCATTCTCCGTGATTCAACCCCTCCGAGCTCACCCAACGCGAAACCCCGGTTTACCACGGCATAAAACGGACACCGGACGTCCAAAACAATATAATTAAAATATTTCTTCGCCCATACCCCGTCGTCGCGTGACCCGATAAAAAAAAAGAGGGATGCAACACGAGGACTTCCCAGGAGGTCACCCATCCTAGTACTACTCTCGCCCAAGCACGCTTAACTTCGGAGTTCTGATGGGATCCGGTGCTTTAGTGCTGGTATGATCGCATCCGACATGTTCTGCGCTCCGTTTCTCCTTATGCCTTCCCCTCCAGCTCCATTCTCCGTGATTCAACCCCTCCGAGCTCACCCAACGTGAAACCCCGGTTTACCACGGCATAAAACGGACACCGGACGTCCAAAACAATATAATTAAAATATTTCTTCGCCCATACCCCGTCGTCGCGTGACCCGATAAAAAAAAAGAGGGATGCAACACGAGGACTTCCCAGGAGGTCACCCATCCTAGTACTACTCTCGCCCAAGCACGCTTAACTTTGGAGTTCTGATGGGATCCGGTGCTTTAGTGCTGGTATGATCGCATCCGACATGTTCTGCGCTCCGTTTCTCCTTATGCCTTCCCCTCCAGCTCCATTCTCCGTGATTCAACCCCTCCGAGCTCACCCAACGCGAAACCCCGGTTTACCACGGCATAAAACGGACACCGGACGTCCAAAACAATATAATTAAAATATTTCTTCGCCCATACCCCGTCGTCGCGTGACCCGATAAAAAAAAAGAGGGATGCAACACGAGGACTTCCCAGGAGGTCACCCATCCTAGTACTACTCTCGCCCAAGCACGCTTAACTTCGGAGTTCTGATGGGATCCGGTGCTTTAGTGCTGGTATGATCGCATCCGACATGTTCTGCGCTCCGTTTCTCCTTATGCCTTCCCCTCCAGCTCCATTCTCCGTGATTCAACCCCTCCGAGCTCACCCAACGCGAAACCCCGGTTTACCACGGCATAAAACGGACACCGGACGTCCAAAACAATATAATTAAAATATTTCTTCGCCCATACCCCGTCGTCGCGTGACCCGATAAAAAAAAAGAGGGATGCAACACGAGGACTTCCCAGGAGGTCACCCATCCTAGTACTACTCTCGCCCAAGCACGCTTAACTTCGGAGTTCTGATGGGATCCGGTGCTTTAGTGCTGGTATGATCGCATCCGACATGTTCTGCGCTCCGTTTCTCCTTATGCCTTCCCCTCCAGCTCCATTCTCCGTGATTCAACCCCTCCGAGCTCACCCAACGCGAAACCCCGGTTTACCACGGCATAAAACGGACACCGGACGTCCAAAACAATATAATTAAAATATTTCTTCGCCCATACCCCGTCGTCGCGTGACCCGATAAAAAAAAAGAGGGATGCAACACGAGGACTTCCCAGGAGGTCACCCATCCTAGTACTACTCTCGCCCAAGCACGCTTAACTTCGGAGTTCTGATGGGATCCGGTGCTTTAGTGCTGGTATGATCGCATCCGCCATGTTCTGCGCTCCGTTTCTCCTTATGCCTTCCCCTCCAGCTCCATTCTCCGTGATTCAACCCCTCCGAGCTCACCCAACGCGAAACCCCGGTTTGTTTACCACGGCATAAAACGGACACCGGACGTCCAAAACAATATAATTAAAATATTTCTTCGCCATACCCCGTCGTCGCGTGACCCGATAAAAAAAAAGAGGGATGCAACACGAGGACTTCCCAAGGAGGTCACCCATCCTAGTACTACTCTCGCCCAAGCACGCTTAACTTCGGAGTTCTGATGGGATCCGGTGCTTTAGTGCTGGTATGATCGCATCCGACATGTTCTGCGCTCCGTTTCTCCTTATGCCTTCCCCTCCAGCTCCATTCTCCGTGATTCAACCCCTCCGAGCTCACCCAACGCGAAACCCCGGTTTACCACGGCATAAAACGGACACCGGACGTCCAAAACAATATAATTAAAATATTTCTTCGCCCATACCCCGTCGTCGCGTGACCCGATAAAAAAAAAGAGGATGCAACACGAGGACTTCCCAGGAGGTCACCCATCCTAGTACTACTCTCGCCCAAGCACGCTTAACTTCGGAGTTCTGATGGGATCCGGTGCTTTAGTGCTGGTATGATCGCATCCGCCATGTTCTGCGCTCCGTTTCTCCTTATGCCTTCCCCTCCAGCTCCATTCTCCGTGATTCAACCCCTCCGAGCTCACCCAACGCGAAACCCCGGTTTACCACGGCATAAAACGGACACCGGACGTCCAAAACAATATAAATAAAATATTTCTTCGCCCATACCCCGTCGTCGCGTGACCCGATAAAAAAAGAGGGATGCAACACGAGGACTTCCCAGGAGGTCACCCATCCTAGTACTACTCTCGCCCAAGCACGCTTAACTTCGGAGTTCTGATGGGATCCGGTGCTTTAGTGCTGGTATGATCGCATCCGACATGTTCTGCGCTCCGTTTCTCCTTATGCCTTCCCCTCCAGCTCCATTCTCCGTGATTCAACCCCTCCGAGCTCACCCAACGCGAAACCCCCCCGTTTACCACGGCATAAAACGGACACCGGACGTCCAAAACAATATAATTAAAATTATTTCTTCGCCCATACCCCGTCGTCGCGTGACCCGATAAAAAAAAAGAGGGATGCAACACGAGGACTTCCCAGGAGGTCACCCATCCTAGTACTACTCTCGCCCAAGCACGCTTAACTTCGGAGTTCTGATGGGATCCGGTGCTTTAGTGCTGGTATGATCGCATCCGACATGTTCTGCGCTCCGTTTCTCCTTATGCCTTCCCCTCCAGCTCATTCCTCCGTGATTCAACCCCTCCGAGCTCACCCAACGCGAAACCCCGGTTTACCACGGCATAAAACGGACACCGGACGTCCAAAACAATATAATTAAAATATTTCTTCGCCCATACCCCGTCGTCGCGTGACCCGATAAAAAAAAAGAGGGATGCAACACGAGGACTTCCCAGGAGGTCACCCATCCTAGTACTACTCTCGCCCAAGCACGCTTAACTTCGGAGTTCTGATGGGATCCGGTGCTTTAGTGCTGGTATGATCGCATCCGACATGTTCTGCGCTCCGTTTCTCTTATGCCTTCCCCTCCAGCTCCATTCTCCGTGATTCAACCCCTCCGAGCTCACCCAACGCGAAACCCCGGTTTACCACGGCATAAACGGACACCGGACGTCCAAAACAATATAATTAAAATATTTCTTCGCCCATACCCCGTCGTCGCGTGACCCGATAAAAAAAAAGAGGGATGCAACACGAGGACTTCCCAGGAGGTCACCCATCCTAGTACTACTCTCGCCCAAGCACGCTTAACTTCGGAGTTCTGATGGGATCCGGTGCTTTAGTGCTGGTATGATCGCATCCGACATGTTCTGCGCTCCGTTTCTCCTTATGCCTTCCCCTCCAGCTCCATTCTCCGTGATTCAACCCCTCCGAGCTCACCAACGCGAAACCCCGGTTTAGCCACGGCATAAAACGGACACCGGACGTCCAAAACAATATAATTAAAATATTTCTTCGCCCATACCCCGTCGTCGCGTGACCCGATAAAAAAAAAGAGGGATGCAACACGAGGACTTCCCAGGAGGTCACCCATCCTAGTACTACTCTCGCCCAAGCACGCTTAACTTCGGAGTTTCTGATGGGATCCGGTGCTTTAGTGCTGGTATGATCGCATCCGACATGTTCTGCGCTCCGTTTCTCCTTATGCCTTCCCCTCCAGCTCCATTCTCCGTGATTCAACCCCTCCGAGCTCACCCAACGCGAAACCCCGGTTTACCACGGCATAAAACGGACACCGGACGTCCAAAACAATATAATTAAAATATTTCTTCGCCCATACCCCGTCGTCGCGTGACCCGATAAAAAAAAAGAGGGATGCAACACGAGGACTTCCCAGGAGGTCACCCATCCTAGTACTACTCTCGCCCAAGCACGCTTAACTTCGGAGTTCTGATGGGATCCGGTGCTTTAGTGCTGGTATGATCGCATCCGACATGTTCTGCGCTCCGTTTCTCCTTATGCCTTCCCCTCCAGCTCCATTCTCCGTGATTCAACCCCTCCGAGCTCACCCAACGCGAAACCCCGGTTTTACCACGGCATAAAACGGACACCGGACGTCCAAAACAATATAATTAAAATATTTCTTTCGCCCATACCCCGTCGTCGCGTGACCCGATAAAAAAAAAGAGGGATGCAACACGAGGACTTCCCAGGAGGTCACCCATCCTAGTACTACTCTCGCCCAAGCACGCTTAACTTCGGAGTTCTGATGGGATCCGGTGCTTTAGTGCTGGTATGATCGCATCGACATGTTCTGCTCTCCGTTTCTCCTTATGCCTTCCCTCCAGCTCCATTCTCCGTGATTCAACCCCTCCGAGCTCACCCAACGCGAAACCCCGGTTTACCACGGCATAAAACGGACACCGGACGTCCAAAACAATATAATTAAAATATTTCTTCGCCCATACCCCGTCGTCGCGTGACCCGATAAAAAAAAAGAGGGATGCAACACGAGGACTTCCCAGGAGGTCACCCATCCTAGTACTACTCTCGCCCAAGCACGCTTAACTTCGGAGTTCTGATGGGATCCGGTGCTTTAGTGCTGGTATGATCGCATCCGACATGTTCTGCGCTCCGTTTCTCCTTATGCCTTCCCCTCCAGCTCCATTCTCCGTGATTCAACCCCTCGAGCTCACCCAACGCGAAACCCCGGTTTACCACGGCATAAAACGCGGACACCGGACGTCCAAAACAATATAATTAAAATATTTCTTCGCCCATACCCCGTCGTCGCGTGACCCGATAAAAAAAAAGAGGGATGCAACACGAGGACTTCCCAGGAGGTCACCCATCCTAGTACTACTCTCGCCCAAGCACGCTTAACTTCGGAGTTCTGATGGGATCCGGTGCTTTAGTGCTGGTATGATCGCATCCGACATGTTCTGCGCTCCGTTTCTCCTTATGCCTTCCCTCCAAGCTCCATTCTCCGTGATTCAACCCCTCCGAGCTCACCCAACGCGAAACCCCGGTTTACCACGGCATAAAACGGACACCGGACGTCCAAAACAATATAATTAAAATATTTCTTCGCCCATACCCCGTCGTCGCGTGACCCGATAAAAAAAAAGAGGGATGCAACACGAGGACTTCCCAGGAGGTCACCCATCCTAGTACTACTCTCGCCCAAGCACGCTTAACTTCGGAGTTCTGATGGGATCCGGTGCTTTAGTGCTGGTATGATCGCATCCGACATGTTCTGCGCTCCGTTTCTCCTTATGCCTTCCCCTCCAGCTCCATTCTCCGTGATTCAACCCCTCCGAGCTCACCCAACGCGAAACCCCGGTTTACCACGGCATAAAACGGACACCGGACGTCCAAAACAATATAATTAAAATATTTCTTCGCCCATACCCCGTCGTCGCGTGACCCGATAAAAAAAAAGAGGGATGCAACACGAGGACTTCCCAGGAGGTCACCCATCCTAGTACTACTCTCGCCCAAGCACGCTTAACTTCGGAGTTCTGATGGGATCCGGTGCTTTAGTGCTGGTATGATCGCATCCGACATGTTCTGCGCTCCGTTTCTCCTTATGCCTTCCCCTCCAGCTCCATTCTCCGTGATTCAACCCCTCCGAGCTCACCCAACGCGAAACCCCGGTTTACCACGGCATAAAACGGACACCGGACGTCCAAAACAATATAATTAAAATATTTCTTCGCCCATACCCCGTCGTCGCGTGACCCGATAAAAAAAAAGAGGGATGCAACACGAGGACTTCCCAGGAGGTCACCCATCCTAGTACTACTCTCGCCCAAGCACGCTTAACTTCGGAGTTCTGATGGGATCCGGTGCTTTAGTGCTGGTATGATCGCATCCGACATGTTCTGCGCTCCGTTTCTCCTTATGCCTTCCCCTCCAGCTCCATTCTCCGTGATTCAACCCCTCCGAGCTCACCCAACGCGAAACCCCGGTTTACCACGGCATAAAACGGACACCGGACGTCCAAAACAATATAATTAAAATATTTCTTCGCCCATACCCCGTCGTCGCGTGACCCGATACAAAAAAAGAGGGATGCAACACGAGGACTTCCCAGGAGGTCACCCATCCTAGTACTACTCTCGCCCAAGCACGCTTAACTTCGGAGTTCTGATGGGATCCGGTGCTTAGTGCTGGTATGATCGCATCCGACATGTTCTGCGCTCCGTTTCTCCTTATGCCTTCCCCTCCAGCTCCATTCTCCGTGATTCAACCCCTCCGAGCTCACCCAACGCGAAACCCCGGTTTACCACGGCATAAAACGGACACCGGACGTCCAAAACAATATAATTAAAATATTTCTTCGCCCATACCCCGTCGTCGCGTGACCCGATAAAAAAAAAGAGGGATGCAACACGAGGACTTCCCAGGAGGTCACCCATCCTAGTACTACTCTCGCCCAAGCACGCTTAACTTCGGAGTTCTGATGGGATCCGGTGCTTTAGTGCTGGTATGATCGCATCGACATGTTCTGCGCTCCGTTTCTCCTTATGCCTTCCCCTCCAGCTCCATTCTCCGTGATTCAACCCCTCCGAGCTCACCCAACGCGAAACCCCCGGTTTACCACGGCATAAAACGGACACCGGACGTCCAAAACAATATAATTAAAATATTTCTTCGCCCATACCCCGTCGTCGCGTGACCCGATAAAAAAAAAGAGGGATGCAACACGAGGACTTCCCAGGAGGTCACCCATCCTAGTACTACTCTCGCCCAAGCACGCTTAACTTCGGAGTTCTGATGGGATCCGGTGCTTTAGTGCTGGTATGATCGCATCCGACATGTTCTGCGCTCCGTTTCTCCTTATGCCTTCCCCTCCAGCTCCATTCTCCGTGATTCAACCCCTCCGAGCTCACCCAACGCGAAACCCCGGTTTACCACGGCATAAAACGGACACCGGACGTCCAAAACAATATAATTAAAATATTTCTTCGCCCATACCCCGTCGTCGCGTGACCCGATAAAAAAAAAGAGGGATGCAACACGAGGACTTCCCAGGAGGTCACCCATCCTAGTACTACTCTCGCCCAAGCACGCTTAACTTCGGAGTTCTGATGGGATCCGGTGCTTTAGTGCTGGTATGATCGCATCCGACATGTTCTGCGCTCCGTTTCTCCTTATGCCTTCCCCTCCAGCTCCATTCTCCGTGATTCAACCCCTCCGAGCTCACCCAACGCGAAACCCCGGTTTACCACGGCATAAAACGGACACCGGACGTCCAAAACAATATAATTAAAATATTTCTTCGCCCATACCCCGTCGTCGCGTGACCCGATACAAAAAAAGAGGGATGCAACACGAGGACTTCCCAGGAGGTCACCCATCCTAGTACTACTCTCGCCCAAGCACGCTTAACTTCGGAGTTCTGATGGGATCCGGTGCTTTAGTGCTGGTATGATCGCATCCGACATGTTCTGCGCTCCGTTTCTCCTTATGCCTTCCCCTCCAGCTCCATTCTCCGTGATTCAACCCCTCCGAGCTCACCCAACGCGAAACCCCGGTTTACCACGGCATAAAACGGACACCGGACGTCCAAAACAATATAATTAAAATATTTCTTCGCCCATACCCCGTCGTCGCGTGACCCGATAAAAAAAAAGAGGGATGCAACACGAGGACTTCCCAGGAGGTCACCCATCCTAGTACTACTCTCGCCCAAGCACGCTTAACTTCGGAGTTCTGATGGGATCCGGTGCTTTAGTGCTGGTATGATCGCATCCGACATGTTCTGCGCTCCGTTTCTCCTTATGCCTTCCCCTCCAGCTCCATTCTCCGTGATTCAACCCCTCCGAGCTCACCCAACGCGAAACCCCGGTTTACCACGGCATAAAACGGACACCGGACGTCCAAAACAATATAATTAAAATATTTCTTCGCCCATACCCCGTCGTCGCGTGACCCGATAAAAAAAAAGAGGGATGCAACACGAGGACTTCCCAGGAGGTCACCCATCCTAGTACTACTCTCGCCCAAGCACGCTTAACTTCGGAGTTCTGATGGGATCCGGTGCTTTAGTGCTGGTATGATCGCATCCGACATGTTCTGCGCTCCGTTTCTCCTTATGCCTTCCCCTCCAGCTCCATTCTCCGTGATTCAACCCCTCCGAGCTCACCCAACGCGAAACCCCGGTTTACCACGGCATAAAACGGACACCGGACGTCCAAAACAATATAATTAAAATATTTCTTCGCCCATACCCCGTCGTCGCGTGACCCGATACAAAAAAAGAGGGATGCAACACGAGGACTTCCCAGGAGGTCACCCATCCTAGTACTACTCTCGCCCAAGCACGCTTAACTTCGGAGTTCTGATGGGATCCGGTGCTTTAGTGCTGGTATGATCGCATCCGACATGTTCTGCGCTCCGTTTCTCCTTATGCCTTCCCCTCCAGCTCCATTCTCCGTGATTCAACCCCTCCGAGCTCACCCAACGCGAAACCCCCGGTTTACCACGGCATAAAACGGACACCGGACGTCCAAAACAATATAATTAAAATATTTCTTCGCCCATACCCCGTCGTCGCGTGACCCGATAAAAAAAAAGAGGGATGCAACACGAGGACTTCCCAGGAGGTCACCCATCCTAGTACTACTCTCGCCCAAGCACGCTTAACTTCGGAGTTCTGATGGGATCCGGTGCTTTAGTGCTGGT
The DNA here is from genome assembly GCA_916181665.1 of Avena sativa. Classification (NCBI taxonomy): domain Eukaryota; kingdom Viridiplantae; phylum Streptophyta; class Magnoliopsida; order Poales; family Poaceae; genus Avena; species Avena sativa. The sequence goes on from OV702296.1 coordinate 267,833,688, forward strand.
ATGATCGCATCCGACATGTTCTGCGCTCCGTTTCTCCTTATGCCTTCCCCTCCAGCTCCATTCTCCGTGATTCAACCCCTCCGAGCTCACCCAACGCGAAACCCCGGTTTACCACGGCATAAAACGGACACCGGACGTCCAAAAACAATATAATTAAATATTTCTTCGCCCATACCCCGTCGTCGCGTGACCCGATACAAAAAAAGAGGGATGCAACACGAGGACTTCCCAGGAGGTCACCCATCCTAGTACTACTCTCGCCCAAGCACGCTTAACTTCGGAGTTCTGATGGGATCCGGTGCTTTAGTGCTGGTATGATCGCATCCGACATGTTCTGCGCTCCGTTTCTCCTTATGCCTTCCCCTCCAGCTCCATTCTCCGTGATTCAACCCCTCCGAGCTCACCCAACGCGAAACCCCGGTTTACCACGGCATAAAACGGACACCGGACGTCCAAAACAATATAATTAAAATATTTCTTCGCCCATACCCCGTCGTCGCGTGACCCGATAAAAAAAAAGAGGGATGCAACACGAGGACTTCCCAGGAGGTCACCCATCCTAGTACTACTCTCGCCCAAGCACGCTTAACTTCGGAGTTCTGATGGGATCCGGTGCTTTAGTGCTGGTATGATCGCATCCGACATGTTCTGCGCTCCGTTTCTCCTTATGCCTTCCCCTCCAGCTCCATTCTCCGTGATTCAACCCCTCCGAGCTCACCCAACGCGAAACCCCGGTTTACCACGGCATAAAACGGACACCGGACGTCCAAAACAATATAATTAAAATATTTCTTCGCCCATACCCCGTCGTCGCGTGACCCGATAAAAAAAAAGAGGGATGCAACACGAGGACTTCCCAGGAGGTCACCCATCCTAGTACTACTCTCTCGCCCAAGCACGCTTAACTTCGGAGTTCTGATGGGATCCGGTGCTTTAGTGCTGGTATGATCGCATCCGACATGTTCTGCGCTCCGTTTCTCCTTATGCCTTCCCCTCCAGCTCCATTCTCCGTGATTCAACCCCTCCGAGCTCACCCAACGCGAAACCCCGGTTTACCACGGCATAAAACGGACACCGGACGTCCAAAACAATATAATTAAAATATTTCTTCGCCCATACCCCGTCGTCGCGTGACCCGATACAAAAAAAGAGGGATGCAACACGAGGACTTCCCAGGAGGTCACCCATCCTAGTACTACTCTCGCCCAAGCACGCTTAACTTCGGAGTTCTGATGGGATCCGGTGCTTTAGTGCTGGTATGATCGCATCCGACATGTTCTGCGCTCCGTTTCTCCTTATGCCTTCCCCTCCAGCTCCATTCTCCGTGATTCAACCCCTCCGAGCTCACCCAACGCGAAACCCCGGTTTACCACGGCATAAAACGGACACCGGACGTCCAAAACAATATAATTAAAATATTTCTTCGCCCATACCCCGTCGTCGCGTGACCCGATAAAAAAAAAGAGGGATGCACACGAGGACTTCCCAGGAGGTCACCCATCCTAGTACTACTCTCGCCCAAGCACGCTTAACTTCGGAGTTCTGATGGGATCGGTGCTTTAGTGCTGGTATGATCGCATCCGACATGTTCTGCGCTCCGTTTCTCCTTATGCCTTCCCCTCCAGCTCCATTCTCCGTGATTCAACCCCTCCGAGCTCACCCAACGCGAAACCCCGGTTTACCACGGCATAAAACGGACACCGGACGTCCAAAACAATATAATTAAAATATTTCTTCGCCCATACCCCGTCGTCGCGTGACCCGATAAAAAAAAAGAGGGATGCAACACGAGGACTTCCCAGGAGGTCACCCATCCTAGTACTACTCTCGCCCAAGCACGCTTAACTTCGGAGTTCTGATGGGATCCGGTGCTTTAGTGCTGGTATGATCGCATCCGACATGTTCTGCGCTCCGTTTCTCCTTATGCCTTCCCCTCCAGCTCCATTCTCCGTGATTCAACCCCTCCGAGCTCACCCAACGCGAAACCCCGGTTTACCACGGCATAAAAACGGACACCGGACGTCCAAACAATATAATTAAAATATTTCTTCGCCCATACCCCGTCGTCGCGTGACCCGATAAAAAAAAAGAGGGATGCAACACGAGGACTTCCCAGGAGGTCACCCATCCTAGTACTACTCTCGCCCAAGCACGCTTAACTTCGGAGTTCTGATGGGATCCGTGCTTTAGTGCTGGTATGATCGCATCCGACATGTTCTGCGCTCCGTTTCTCCTTATGCCTTCCCCTCCAGCTCCATTCTCCGTGATTCAACCCCTCCGAGCTCACCCAACGCGAAACCCCGGTTTACCACGGCATAAAACGGACACCGGACGTCCAAAACAATATAATTAAAATATTTCTTCGCCCATACCCCGTCGTCGCGTGACCCGATAAAAAAAAAGAGGGATGCAACACGAGGACTTCCCAGGAGGTCACCCATCCTAGTACTACTCTCGCCAAGCACGCTTAACTTCGGAGTTCTGATGGGATCCGGTGCTTTAGTGCTGGTATGATCGCATCCGACATGTTCTGCGCTCCGTTTCTCCTTATGCCTTCCCCTCCAGCTCCATTCTCCGTGATTCAACCCCTCCGAGCTCACCCAACGCGAAACCCCGGTTTACCACGGCATAAAACGGACACCGGACGTCCAAAACAATATAATTAAAATATTTCTTCGCCCATACCCCGTCGTCGCGTGACCCGATAAAAAAAAAGAGGGATGCAACACGAGGACTTCCCAGGAGGTCACCCATCCTAGTACTACTCTCGCCCAAGCACGCTTAACTTCGGAGTTCTGATGGGATCCGGTGCTTTAGTGCTGGTATGATCGCATCCGACATGTTCTGCGCTCCGTTTCTCCTTATGCCTTCCCCTCCAGCTCCATTCTCCGTGATTCAACCCCTCCGAGCTCACCCAACGCGAAACCCCGGTTTACCACGGCATAAAACGGACACCGGACGTCCAAAACAATATAATTAAAATATTTCTTCGCCCATACCCCGTCGTCGCGTGACCCGATACAAAAAAAGAGGGATGCAACACGAGGACTTCCCAGGAGGTCACCCATCCTAGTACTACTCTCGCCCAAGCACGCTTAACTTCGGAGTTCTGATGGGATCCGGTGCTTTTAGTGCTGGTATGATCGCATCCGACATGTTCTGCGCTCCGTTTCTCCTTATGCCTTCCCCTCCAGCTCCATTCTCCGTGATTCAACCCCTCCGAGCTCACCCAACGCGAAACCCCGGTTTACCACGGCATAAAACGGACACCGGACGTCCAAAACAATATAATTAAAATATTTCTTCGCCCATACCCCGTCGTCGCGTGACCCGATACAAAAAAAGAGGGATGCAACACGAGGACTTCCCAGGAGGTCACCCATCCTAGTACTACTCTCGCCCAAGCACGCTTAACTTCGGAGTTCTGATGGGATCCGGTGCTTTAGTGCTGGTATGATCGCATCCGACATGTTCTGCGCTCCGTTTCTCCTTATGCCTTCCCCTCCAGCTCCATTCTCCGTGATTCAACCCCTCCGAGCTCACCCAACGCGAAACCCCGGTTTACCACGGCATAAAACGGACACCGGACGTCCAAAACAATATAATTAAAATATTTCTTCGCCCATACCCCGTCGTCGCGTGACCCGATACAAAAAAAGAGGGATGCAACACGAGGACTTCCCAGGAGGTCACCCATCCTAGTACTACTCTCGCCCAAGCACGCTTAACTTCGGAGTTCTGATGGGATCCGGTGCTTTAGTGCTGGTATGATCGCATCCGACATGTTCTGCGCTCCGTTTCTCCTTATGCCTTCCCCTCCAGCTCCATTCTCCGTGATTCAACCCCTCCGAGCTCACCCAACGCGAAACCCCGGTTTACCACGGCATAAAACGGACACCGGACGTCCAAAACAATATAATTAAAATATTTCTTCGCCCATACCCCGTCGTCGCGTGACCCGATAAAAAAAAGAGGGATGCAACACGAGGACTTCCCAGGAGGTCACCCATCCTAGTACTACTCTCGCCCAAGCACGCTTAACTTCGGAGTTCTGATGGGATCCGGTGCTTTAGTGCTGGTATGATCGCATCCGACATGTTCTGCGCTCCGTTTCTCCTTATGCCTTCCCCTCCAGCTCCATTCTCCGTGATTCAACCCCTCCGAGCTCACCCAACGCGAAACCCCGGTTTACCACGGCATAAAACGGACACCGGACGTCCAAAACAATATAATTAAAATATTTCTTCGCCCATACCCCGTCGTCGCGTGACCCGATAAAAAAAAAGAGGGATGCAACACGAGGACTTCCCAGGAGGTCACCCATCCTAGTACTACTCTCGCCCAAGCACGCTTAACTTCGGAGTTCTGATGGGATCCGGTGCTTTAGTGCTGGTATGATCGCATCCGACATGTTCTGCGCTCCGTTTCTCCTTATGCCTTCCCCTCCAGCTCCATTCTCCGTGATTCAACCCCTCCGAGCTCACCCAACGCGAAACCCCGGTTTACCACGGCATAAAACGGACACCGGACGTCCAAAACAATATAATTAAAATATTTCTTCGCCCATACCCCGTCGTCGCGTGACCCGATAAAAAAAAAGAGGGATGCAACACGAGGACTTCCCAGGAGGTCACCCATCCTAGTACTACTCTCGCCCAAGCACGCTTAACTTCGAGTTCTGATGGGATCCGGTGCTTTAGTGCTGGTATGATCGCATCCGACATGTTCTGCGCTCCGTTTCTCCTTATGCCTTCCCCTCCAGCTCCATTCTCCGTGATTCAACCCCTCCGAGCTCACCCAACGCGAAACCCCGGTTTACCACGGCATAAAACGGACACCGGACGTCCAAAACAATATAATTAAAATATTTCTTCGCCCATACCCCGTCGTCGCGTGACCCGATACAAAAAAAGAGGGATGCAACACGAGGACTTCCAGGAGGTCACCCATCCTAGTACTACTCTCGCCCAAGCACGCTTAACTTCGGAGTTCTGATGGGATCCGGTGCTTTAGTGCTGGTATGATCGCATCCGACATGTTCTGCGCTCCGTTTCTCCTTATGCCTTCCCCTCCAGCTCCATTCTCCGTGATTCAACCCCTCCGAGCTCACCCAACGCGAAACCCCGGTTTACCACGGCATAAAACGGACACCGGACGTCCAAAACAATATAATTAAAATATTTCTTCGCCCATACCCCGTCGTCGCGTGACCCGATAAAAAAAAAGAGGGATGCAACACGAGGACTTCCCAGGAGGTCACCCATCCTAGTACTACTCTCGCCCAAGCACGCTTAACTTCGGAGTTCTGATGGGATCCGGTGCTTAGTGCTGGTATGATCGCATCCGACATGTTCTGCGCTCCGTTTCTCCTTATGCCTTCCCCTCCAGCTCCATTCTCCGTGATTCAACCCCTCCGAGCTCACCCAACGCGAAACCCCGGTTTACCACGGCATAAAACGGACACCGGACGTCCAAAACAATATAATTAAAATATTTCTTCGCCCATACCCCGTCGTCGCGTGACCCGATACAAAAAAAGAGGGATGCAACACGAGGACTTCCCATGGAGGTCCACCCATCCTAGTACTACTCTCGCCCAAGCACGCTTAACTTCGGAGTTCTGATGGGATCCGGTGCTTTAGTGCTGGTATGATCGCATCCGACATGTTCTGCGCTCCGTTTCTCCTTATGCCTTCCCCTCCAGCTCCATTCTCCGTGATTCAACCCCTCCGAGCTCACCCAACGCGAAACCCCGGTTTACCACGGCATAAAACGGACACCGGACGTCCAAAACAATATAATTAAAATATTTCTTCGCCCATACCCCGTCGTCGCGTGACCCGATAAAAAAAAAGAGGGATGCAACACGAGGACTTCCCAGGAGGTCACCCATCCTAGTACTACTCTCGCCCAAGCACGCTTAACTTCGGAGTTCTGATGGGATCCGGTGCTTTAGTGCTGGTATGATCGCATCCGACATGTTCTGCGCTCCGTTTCTCCTTATGCCTTCCCCTCCAGCTCCATTCTCCGTGATTCAACCCCTCCGAGCTCACCCAACGCGAAACCCCGGTTTACCACGGCATAAAACGGACACCGGACGTCCAAAACAATATAATTAAAATATTTCTTCGCCCATACCCCGTCGTCGCGTGACCCGATAAAAAAAAAGAGGGATGCAACACGAGGACTTCCCAGGAGGTCACCCATCCTAGTACTACTCTCGCCCAAGCACGCTTAACTTCGGAGTTCTGATGGGATCCGGTGCTTTAGTGCTGGTATATCGCATCCGACATGTTCTGCGCTCCGTTTCTCCTTATGCCTTCCCCTCCAGCTCCATTCTCCGTGATTCAACCCCTCCGAGCTCACCCAACGCGAAACCCCGGTTTACCACGGCATAAAACGGACACCGGACGTCCAAAACAATATAATTAAAATATTTCTTCGCCCATACCCCGTCGTCGCGTGACCCGATAAAAAAAAAGAGGGATGCAAACACGAGGACTTCCCAGGAGGTCACCCATCCTAGTACTACTCTCGCCCAAGCACGCTTAACTTCGGAGTTCTGATGGGATCCGGTGCTTTAGTGCTGGTATGATCGCATCCGACATGTTCTGCGCTCCGTTTCTCCTTATGCCTTCCCCTCCAGCTCCATTCTCCGTGATTCAACCCCTCCGAGCTCACCCAACGCGAAACCCCGGTTTACCACGGCATAAAACGGACACCGGACGTCCAAAACAATATAATTAAAATATTTCTTCGCCCATACCCCGTCGTCGCGTGACCCGATAAAAAAAAGAGGGATGCAACACGAGGACTTCCCAGGAGGTCACCCATCCTAGTACTACTCTCGCCCAAGCACGCTTAACTTCGGAGTTCTGATGGGATCCGGTGCTTTAGTGCTGGTATGATCGCATCCGACATGTTCTGCGCTCCGTTTCTCCTTATGCCTTCCCCTCCAGCTCCATTCTCCGTGATTCAACCCCTCCGAGCTCACCCAACGCGAAACCCCGGTTTACCACGGCATAAAACGGACACCGGACGTCCAAAACAATATAATTAAAATATTTCTTCGCCCATACCCCGTCGTCGCGTGACCCGATAAAAAAAAAGAGGGATGCAACACGAGGACTTCCCAGGAGGTCACCCATCCTAGTACTACTCTCGCCCAAGCACGCTTAACTTCGGAGTTCTGATGGGATCCGGTGCTTTAGTGCTGGTATGATCGCATCCGACATGTTCTGCGCTCCGTTTCTCCTTATGCCTTCCCCTCCAGCTCCATTCTCCGTGATTCAACCCCTCCGAGCTCACCCAACGCGAAACCCCGGTTTACCACGGCATAAAACGGACACCGGACGTCCAAAACAATATAATTAAAATATTTCTTCGCCCATACCCCGTCGTCGCGTGACCCGATACAAAAAAAGAGGGATGCAACACGAGGACTTCCCAGGAGGTCACCCATCCTAGTACTACTCTCGCCCAAGCACGCTTAACTTCGGAGTTCTGATGGGATCCGGTGCTTTAGTGCTGGTATGATCGCATCCGACATGTTCTGCGCTCCGTTTCTCCTTATGCCTTCCCCTCCAGCTCCATTCTCCGTGATTCAACCCCTCCGAGCTCACCCAACGCGAAACCCCGGTTTACCACGGCATAAAACGGACACCGGACGTCCAAAACAATATAATTAAAATATTTCTTCGCCCATACCCCGTCGTCGCGTGACCCGATAAAAAAAAAGAGGGATGCAACACGAGGACTTCCCAGGAGGTCACCCATCCTAGTACTACTCTCGCCCAAGCACGCTTAACTTCGGAGTTCTGATGGGATCCGGTGCTTTAGTGCTGGTATGATCGCATCCGACATGTTCTGCGCTCCGTTTCTCCTTATGCCTTCCCCTCCAGCTCCATTCTCCGTGATTCAACCCCTCCGAGCTCACCCAACGCGAAACCCCGGTTTACCACGGCATAAAACGGACACCGGACGTCCAAAACAATATAATTAAAATATTTCTTCGCCCATACCCCGTCGTCGCGTGACCCGATACAAAAAAAGAGGGATGCAACACGAGGACTTCCCAGGAGGTCACCCATCCTAGTACTACTCTCGCCCAAGCACGCTTAACTTCGGAGTTCTGATGGGATCCGGTGCTTTAGTGCTGGTATGATCGCATCCGACATGTTCTGCGCTCCGTTTCTCCTTATGCCTTCCCCTCCAGCTCCATTCTCCGTGATTCAACCCCTCCGAGCTCACCCAACGCGAAACCCCGGTTTACCACGGCATAAAACGGACACCGGACGTCCAAAACAATATAATTAAAATATTTCTTCGCCCATACCCCGTCGTCGCGTGACCCGATAAAAAAAAAGAGGGATGCAACACGAGGACTTCCCAGGAGGTCACCCATCCTAGTACTACTCTCGCCCAAGCACGCTTAACTTCGGAGTTCTGATGGGATCCGGTGCTTTAGTGCTGGTATGATCGCATCCGACATGTTCTGCGCTCCGTTTCTCCTTATGCCTTCCCCTCCAGCTCCATTCTCCGTGATTCAACCCCTCCGAGCTCACCCAACGCGAAACCCCGGTTTACCACGGCATAAAACGGACACCGGACGTCCAAAACAATATAATTAAAATATTTCTTCGCCCATACCCCGTCGTCGCGTGACCCGATAAAAAAAAAGAGGGATGCAACACGAGGACTTCCCAGGAGGTCACCCATCCTAGTACTACTCTCGCCCAAGCACGCTTAACTTCGGAGTTCTGATGGGATCCGGTGCTTTAGTGCTGGTATGATCGCATCCGACATGTTCTGCGCTCCGTTTCTCCTTATGCCTTCCCCTCCAGCTCCATTCTCCGTGATTCAACCCCTCCGAGCTCACCCAACGCGAAACCCCGGTTTACCACGGCATAAAACGGACACCGGACGTCCAAAACAATATAATTAAAATATTTCTTCGCCCATACCCCGTCGTCGCGTGACCCGATAAAAAAAAAGAGGGATGCAACACGAGGACTTCCCAGGAGGTCACCCATCCTAGTACTACTCTCGCCCAAGCACGCTTAACTTCGGAGTTCTGATGGGATCCGGTGCTTTAGTGCTGGTATGATCGCATCCGACATGTTCTGCGCTCCGTTTCTCCTTATGCCTTCCCCTCCAGCTCCATTCTCCGTGATTCAACCCCTCCGAGCTCACCCAACGCGAAACCCCGGTTTACCACGGCATAAAACGGACACCGGACGTCCAAAACAATATAATTAAAATATTTCTTCGCCCATACCCCGTCGTCGCGTGACCCGATACAAAAAAAGAGGGATGCAACACGAGGACTTCCCAGGAGGTCACCCATCCTAGTACTACTCTCGCCCAAGCACGCTTAACTTCGGAGTTCTGATGGGATCCGGTGCTTTAGTGCTGGTATGATCGCATCCGACATGTTCTGCGCTCCGTTTCTCCTTATGCCTTCCCCTCCAGCTCCATTCTCCGTGATTCAACCCCTCCGAGCTCACCCAACGCGAAACCCCGGTTTACCACGGCATAAAACGGACACCGGACGTCCAAAACAATATAATTAAAATATTTCTTCGCCCATACCCCGTCGTCGCGTGACCCGATACAAAAAAAGAGGGATGCAACACGAGGACTTCCCAGGAGGTCACCCATCCTAGTACTACTCTCGCCCAAGCACGCTTAACTTCGGAGTTCTGATGGGATCCGGTGCTTTAGTGCTGGTATGATCGCATCCGATATGTTCTGCGCTCCGTTTCTCCTTATGCCTTCCCCTCCAGCTCCATTCTCCGTGATTCAACCCCTCCGAGCTCACCCAACGCGAAACCCCGGTTTACCACGGCATAAAACGGACACCGGACGTCCAAAACAATATAATTAAAATATTTCTTCGCCCATACCCCGTCGTCGCGTGACCCGATAAAAAAAAAGAGGGATGCAACACGAGGACTTCCCAGGAGGTCACCCATCCTAGTACTACTCTCGCCCAAGCACGCTTAACTTCGGAGTTCTGATGGGATCCGGTGCTTTAGTGCTGGTATGATCGCATCCGACATGTTCTGCGCTCCGTTTCTCCTTATGCCTTCCCCTCCAGCTCCATTCTCCGTGATTCAACCCCTCCGAGCTCACCCAACGCGAAACCCCGGTTTACCACGGCATAAAACGGACACCGGACGTCCAAAACAATATAATTAAAATATTTCTTCGCCCATACCCCGTCGTCGCGTGACCCGATACAAAAAAAGAGGGATGCAACACGAGGACTTCCCAGGAGGTCACCCATCCTAGTACTACTCTCGCCCAAGCACGCTTAACTTCGGAGTTCTGATGGGATCCGGTGCTTTAGTGCTGGTATGATCGCATCCGACATGTTCTGCGCTCCGTTTCTCCTTATGCCTTCCCCTCCAGCTCCATTCTCCGTGATTCAACCCCTCCGAGCTCACCCAACGCGAAACCCCGGTTTACCACGGCATAAAACGGACACCGGACGTCCAAAACAATATAATTAAAATATTTCTTCGCCCATACCCCGTCGTCGCGTGACCCGATACAAAAAAAGAGGGATGCAACACGAGGACTTCCCAGGAGGTCACCCATCCTAGTACTACTCTCGCCCAAGCACGCTTAACTTCGGAGTTCTGATGGGATCCGGTGCTTTAGTGCTGGTATGATCGCATCCGACATGTTCTGCGCTCCGTTTCTCCTTATGCCTTCCCCTCCAGCTCCATTCTCCGTGATTCAACCCCTCCGAGCTCACCCAACGCGAAACCCCGGTTTACCACGGCATAAAACGGACACCGGACGTCCAAAACAATATAATTAAAATATTTCTTCGCCCATACCCCGTCGTCGCGTGACCCGATAAAAAAAAAGAGGGATGCAACACGAGGACTTCCCAGGAGGTCACCCATCCTAGTACTACTCTCGCCCAAGCACGCTTAACTTCGGAGTTCTGATGGGATCCGGTGCTTTAGTGCTGGTATGATCGCATCCGACATGTTCTGCGCTCCGTTTCTCCTTATGCCTTCCCCTCCAGCTCCATTCTCCGTGATTCAACCCCTCCGAGCTCACCCAACGCGAAACCCCGGTTTACCACGGCATAAAACGGACACCGGACGTCCAAAACAATATAATTAAAATATTTCTTCGCCCATACCCCGTCGTCGCGTGACCCGATAAAAAAAAAGAGGGATGCAACACGAGGACTTCCCAGGAGGTCACCCATCCTAGTACTACTCTCGCCCAAGCACGCTTAACTTCGGAGTTCTGATGGGATCCGGTGCTTTAGTGCTGGTATGATCGCATCCGACATGTTCTGCGCTCCGTTTCTCCTTATGCCTTCCCCTCCAGCTCCATTCTCCGTGATTCAACCCCTCCGAGCTCACCCAACGCGAAACCCCGGTTTACCACGGCATAAAACGGACACCGGACGTCCAAAACAATATAATTAAAATATTTCTTCGCCCATACCCCGTCGTCGCGTGACCCGATAAAAAAAAAGAGGGATGCAACACGAGGACTTCCCAGGAGGTCACCCATCCTAGTACTACTCTCGCCCAAGCACGCTTAACTTCGGAGTTCTGATGGGATCCGGTGCTTTAGTGCTGGTATGATCGCATCCGACATGTTCTGCGCTCCGTTTCTCCTTATGCCTTCCCCTCCAGCTCCATTCTCCGTGATTCAACCCCTCCGAGCTCACCCAACGCGAAACCCCGGTTTACCACGGCATAAAACGGACACCGGACGTCCAAAACAATATAATTAAAATATTTCTTCGCCCATACCCCGTCGTCGCGTGACCCGATAAAAAAAAAGAGGGATGCAACACGAGGACTTCCCAGGAGGTCACCCATCCTAGTACTACTCTCGCCCAAGCACGCTTAACTTCGGAGTTCTGATGGGATCCGGTGCTTTAGTGCTGGTATGATCGCATCCGACATGTTCTGCGCTCCGTTTCTCCTTATGCCTTCCCCTCCAGCTCCATTCTCCGTGATTCAACCCCTCCGAGCTCACCCAACGCGAAACCCCGGTTTACCACGGCATAAAACGGACACCGGACGTCCAAAACAATATAATTAAAATATTTCTTCGCCCATACCCCGTCGTCGCGTGACCCGATACAAAAAAAGAGGGATGCAACACGAGGACTTCCCAGGAGGTCACCCATCCTAGTACTACTCTCGCCCAAGCACGCTTAACTTCGGAGTTCTGATGGGATCCGGTGCTTTAGTGCTGGTATGATCGCATCCGACATGTTCTGCGCTCCGTTTCTCCTTATGCCTTCCCCTCCAGCTCCATTCTCCGTGATTCAACCCCTCCGAGCTCACCCAACGCGAAACCCCGGTTTACCACGGCATAAAACGGACACCGGACGTCCAAAACAATATAATTAAAATATTTCTTCGCCCATACCCCGTCGTCGCGTGACCCGATACAAAAAAAGAGGGATGCAACACGAGGACTTCCCAGGAGGTCACCCATCCTAGTACTACTCTCGCCCAAGCACGCTTAACTTCGGAGTTCTGATGGGATCCGGTGCTTTAGTGCTGGTATGATCGCATCCGACATGTTCTGCGCTCCGTTTCTCCTTATGCCTTCCCCTCCAGCTCCATTCTCCGTGATTCAACCCCTCCGAGCTCACCCAACGCGAAACCCCGGTTTACCACGGCATAAAACGGACACCGGACGTCCAAAACAATATAATTAAAATATTTCTTCGCCCATACCCCGTCGTCGCGTGACCCGATAAAAAAAAAGAGGGATGCAACACGAGGACTTCCCAGGAGGTCACCCATCCTAGTACTACTCTCGCCCAAGCACGCTTAACTTCGGAGTTCTGATGGGATCCGGTGCTTTAGTGCTGGTATGATCGCATCCGACATGTTCTGCGCTCCGTTTCTCCTTATGCCTTCCCCTCCAGCTCCATTCTCCGTGATTCAACCCCTCCGAGCTCACCCAACGCGAAACCCCGGTTTACCACGGCATAAAACGCACACCGGACGTCCAAAACAATATAATTAAAATATTTCTTCGCCCATACCCCGTCGTCGCGTGACCCGATACAAAAAAAGAGGGATGCAACACGAGGACTTCCCAGGAGGTCACCCATCCTAGTACTACTCTCGCCCAAGCACGCTTAACTTCGGAGTTCTGATGGGATCCGGTGCTTTAGTGCTGGTATGATCGCATCCGACATGTTCTGCGCTCCGTTTCTCCTTATGCCTTCCCCTCCAGCTCCATTCTCCGTGATTCAACCCCTCCGAGCTCACCCAACGCGAAACCCCGGTTTACCACGGCATAAAACGGACACCGGACGTCCAAAACAATATAATTAAAATATTTCTTCGCCCATACCCCGTCGTCGCGTGACCCGATACAAAAAAAGAGGGATGCAACACGAGGACTTCCCAGGAGGTCACCCATCCTAGTACTACTCTCGCCCAAGCACGCTTAACTTCGGAGTTCTGATGGGATCCGGTGCTTTAGTGCTGGTATGATCGCATCCGACATGTTCTGCGCTCCGTTTCTCCTTATGCCTTCCCCTCCAGCTCCATTCTCCGTGATTCAACCCCTCCGAGCTCACCCAACGCGAAACCCCGGTTTACCACGGCATAAAACGGACACCGGACGTCCAAAACAATATAATTAAAATATTTCTTCGCCCATACCCCGTCGTCGCGTGACCCGATACAAAAAAAGAGGGATGCAACACGAGGACTTCCCAGGAGGTCACCCATCCTAGTACTACTCTCGCCCAAGCACGCTTAACTTCGGAGTTCTGATGGGATCCGGTGCTTTAGTGCTGGTATGATCGCATCCGACATGTTCTGCGCTCCGTTTCTCCTTATGCCTTCCCCTCCAGCTCCATTCTCCGTGATTCAACCCCTCCGAGCTCACCCAACGCGAAACCCCGGTTTACCACGGCATAAAACGGACACCGGACGTCCAAAACAATATAATTAAAATATTTCTTCGCCCATACCGCGTCGTCGCGTGACCCGATACAAAAAAAGAGGGATGCAACACGAGGACTTCCCAGGAGGTCACCCATCCTAGTACTACTCTCGCCCAAGCACGCTTAACTTCGGAGTTCTGATGGGATCCGGTGCTTTAGTGCTGGTATGATCGCATCCGACATGTTCTGCGCTCCGTTTCTCCTTATGCCTTCCCCTCCAGCTCCATTCTCCGTGATTCAACCCCTCCGAGCTCACCCAACGCGAAACCCCGGTTTACCACGGCATAAAACGGACACCGGACGTCCAAAACAATATAATTAAAATATTTCTTCGCCCATACCGCGTCGTCGCGTGACCCGATACAAAAAAAGAGGGATGCAACACGAGGACTTCCCAGGAGGTCACCCATCCTAGTACTACTCTCGCCCAAGCACGCTTAACTTCGGAGTTCTGATGGGATCCGGTGCTTTAGTGCTGGTATGATCGCATCCGACATGTTCTGCGCTCCGTTTCTCCTTATGCCTTCCCCTCCAGCTCCATTCTCCGTGATTCAACCCCTCCGAGCTCACCCAACGCGAAACCCCGGTTTACCACGGCATAAAACGGACACCGGACGTCCAAAACAATATAATTAAAATATTTCTTCGCCCATACCCCGTCGTCGCGTGACCCGATACAAAAAAAGAGGGATGCAACACGAGGACTTCCCAGGAGGTCACCCATCCTAGTACTACTCTCGCCCAAGCACGCTTAACTTCGGAGTTCTGATGGGATCCGGTGCTTTAGTGCTGGTATGATCGCATCCGACATGTTCTGCGCTCCGTTTCTCCTTATGCCTTCCCCTCCAGCTCCATTCTCCGTGATTCAACCCCTCCGAGCTCACCCAACGCGAAACCCCGGTTTACCACGGCATAAAACGGACACCGGACGTCCAAAACAATATAATTAAAATATTTCTTCGCCCATACCCCGTCGTCGCGTGACCCGATAAAAAAAAAGAGGGATGCAACACGAGGACTTCCCAGGAGGTCACCCATCCTAGTACTACTCTCGCCCAAGCACGCTTAACTTCGGAGTTCTGATGGGATCCGGTGCTTTAGTGCTGGTATGATCGCATCCGACATGTTCTGCGCTCCGTTTCTCCTTATGCCTTCCCCTCCAGCTCCATTCTCCGTGATTCAACCCCTCCGAGCTCACCCAACGCGAAACCCCGGTTTACCACGGCATAAAACGGACACCGGACGTCCAAAACAATATAATTAAAATATTTCTTCGCCCATACCCCGTCGTCGCGTGACCCGATACAAAAAAAGAGGGATGCAACACGAGGACTTCCCAGGAGGTCACCCATCCTAGTACTACTCTCGCCCAAGCACGCTTAACTTCGGAGTTCTGATGGGATCCGGTGCTTTAGTGCTGGTATGATCGCATCCGACATGTTCTGCGCTCCGTTTCTCCTTATGCCTTCCCCTCCAGCTCCATTCTCCGTGATTCAACCCCTCCGAGCTCACCCAACGCGAAACCCCGGTTTACCACGGCATAAAACGGACACCGGACGTCCAAAACAATATAATTAAAATATTTCTTCGCCCATACCCCGTCGTCGCGTGACCCGATAAAAAAAAAGAGGGATGCAACACGAGGACTTCCCAGGAGGTCACCCATCCTAGTACTACTCTCGCCCAAGCACGCTTAACTTCGGAGTTCTGATGGGATCCGGTGCTTTAGTGCTGGTATGATCGCATCCGACATGTTCTGCGCTCCGTTTCTCCTTATGCCTTCCCCTCCAGCTCCATTCTCCGTGATTCAACCCCTCCGAGCTCACCCAACGCGAAACCCCGGTTTACCACGGCATAAAACGGACACCGGACGTCCAAAACAATATAATTAAAATATTTCTTCGCCCATACCCCGTCGTCGCGTGACCCGATACAAAAAAAGAGGGATGCAACACGAGGACTTCCCAGGAGGTCACCCATCCTAGTACTACTCTCGCCCAAGCACGCTTAACTTCGGAGTTCTGATGGGATCCGGTGCTTTAGTGCTGGTATGATCGCATCCGACATGTTCTGCGCTCCGTTTCTCCTTATGCCTTCCCCTCCAGCTCCATTCTCCGTGATTCAACCCCTCCGAGCTCACCCAACGCGAAACCCCGGTTTACCACGGCATAAAACGGACACCGGACGTCCAAAACAATATAATTAAAATATTTCTTCGCCCATACCCCGTCGTCGCGTGACCCGATACAAAAAAAGAGGGATGCAACACGAGGACTTCCCAGGAGGTCACCCATCCTAGTACTACTCTCGCCCAAGCACGCTTAACTTCGGAGTTCTGATGGGATCCGGTGCTTTAGTGCTGGTATGATCGCATCCGACATGTTCTGCGCTCCGTTTCTCCTTATGCCTTCCCCTCCAGCTCCATTCTCCGTGATTCAACCCCTCCGAGCTCACCCAACGCGAAACCCCGGTTTACCACGGCATAAAACGGACACCGGACGTCCAAAACAATATAATTAAAATATTTCTTCGCCCATACCCCGTCGTCGCGTGACCCGATACAAAAAAAGAGGGATGCAACACGAGGACTTCCCAGGAGGTCACCCATCCTAGTACTACTCTCGCCCAAGCACGCTTAACTTCGGAGTTCTGATGGGAT
This sequence comes from Avena sativa, assembly GCA_916181665.1. NCBI lineage: Eukaryota > Viridiplantae > Streptophyta > Magnoliopsida > Poales > Poaceae > Avena > Avena sativa. The sequence goes on from OV702296.1 coordinate 267,850,307, forward strand.
CCGGTGCTTTAGTGCTGGTATGATCGCATCCGACATGTTCTGCGCTCCGTTTCTCCTTATGCCTTCCCCTCCAGCTCCATTCTCCGTGATTCAACCCCTCCGAGCTCACCCAACGCGAAACCCCGGTTTACCACGGCATAAAACGGACACCGGACGTCCAAAACAATATAATTAAAATATTTCTTCGCCCATACCCCGTCGTCGCGTGACCCGATAAAAAAAAAGAGGGATGCAACACGAGGACTTCCCAGGAGGTCACCCATCCTAGTACTACTCTCGCCCAAGCACGCTTAACTTCGGAGTTCTGATGGGATCCGGTGCTTTAGTGCTGGTATGATCGCATCCGACATGTTCTGCGCTCCGTTTCTCCTTATGCCTTCCCCTCCAGCTCCATTCTCCGTGATTCAACCCCTCCGAGCTCACCCAACGCGAAACCCCGGTTTACCACGGCATAAAACGGACACCGGACGTCCAAAACAATATAATTAAAATATTTCTTCGCCCATACCCCGTCGTCGCGTGACCCGATAAAAAAAAAGAGGGATGCAACACGAGGACTTCCCAGGAGGTCACCCATCCTAGTACTACTCTCGCCCAAGCACGCTTAACTTCGGAGTTCTGATGGGATCCGGTGCTTTAGTGCTGGTATGATCGCATCCGACATGTTCAGCGCTCCGTTTCTCCTTATGCCTTCCCCTCCAGCTCCATTCTCCGTGATTCAACCCCTCCGAGCTCACCCAACGCGAAACCCCGGTTTACCACGGCATAAAACGGACACCGGACGTCCAAAACAATATAATTAAAATATTTCTTCGCCCATACCCCGTCGTCGCGTGACCCGATAAAAAAAAAGAGGGATGCAACACGAGGACTTCCCAGGAGGTCACCCATCCTAGTACTACTCTCGCCCAAGCACGCTTAACTTCGGAGTTCTGATGGGATCCGGTGCTTTAGTGCTGGTATGATCGCATCCGACATGTTCTGCGCTCCGTTTCTCCTTATGCCTTCCCCTCCAGCTCCATTCTCCGTGATTCAACCCCTCCGAGCTCACCCAACGCGAAACCCCGGTTTACCACGGCATAAAACGGACACCGGACGTCCAAAACAATATAATTAAAATATTTCTTCGCCCATACCCCGTCGTCGCGTGACCCGATAAAAAAAAAGAGGGATGCAACACGAGGACTTCCCAGGAGGTCACCCATCCTAGTACTACTCTCGCCCAAGCACGCTTAACTTCGGAGTTCTGATGGGATCCGGTGCTTTAGTGCTGGTATGATCGCATCCGACATGTTCTGCGCTCCGTTTCTCCTTATGCCTTCCCCTCCAGCTCCATTCTCCGTGATTCAACCCCTCCGAGCTCACCCAACGCGAAACCCCGGTTTACCACGGCATAAAACGGACACCGGACGTCCAAAACAATATAATTAAAATATTTCTTCGCCCATACCCCGTCGTCGCGTGACCCGATAAAAAAAAAGAGGGATGCAACACGAGGACTTCCCAGGAGGTCACCCATCCTAGTACTACTCTCGCCCAAGCACGCTTAACTTCGGAGTTCTGATGGGATCCGGTGCTTTAGTGCTGGTATGATCGCATCCGACATGTTCTGCGCTCCGTTTCTCCTTATGCCTTCCCCTCCAGCTCCATTCTCCGTGATTCAACCCCTCCGAGCTCACCCAACGCGAAACCCCGGTTTACCACGGCATAAAACGGACACCGGACGTCCAAAACAATATAATTAAAATATTTCTTCGCCCATACCCCGTCGTCGCGTGACCCGATACAAAAAAAGAGGGATGCAACACGAGGACTTCCCAGGAGGTCACCCATCCTAGTACTACTCTCGCCCAAGCACGCTTAACTTCGGAGTTCTGATGGGATCCGGTGCTTTAGTGCTGGTATGATCGCATCCGACATGTTCTGCGCTCCGTTTCTCCTTATGCCTTCCCCTCCAGCTCCATTCTCCGTGATTCAACCCCTCCGAGCTCACCCAACGCGAAACCCCGGTTTACCACGGCATAAAACGGACACCGGACGTCCAAAACAATATAATTAAAATATTTCTTCGCCCATACCCCGTCGTCGCGTGACCCGATACAAAAAAAGAGGGATGCAACACGAGGACTTCCCAGGAGGTCACCCATCCTAGTACTACTCTCGCCCAAGCACGCTTAACTTCGGAGTTCTGATGGGATCCGGTGCTTTAGTGCTGGTATGATCGCATCCGACATGTTCTGCGCTCCGTTTCTCCTTATGCCTTCCCCTCCAGCTCCATTCTCCGTGATTCAACCCCTCCGAGCTCACCCAACGCGAAACCCCGGTTTACCACGGCATAAAACGGACACCGGACGTCCAAAACAATATAATTAAAATATTTCTTCGCCCATACCCCGTCGTCGCGTGACCCGATAAAAAAAAAGAGGGATGCAACACGAGGACTTCCCAGGAGGTCACCCATCCTAGTACTACTCTCGCCCAAGCACGCTTAACTTCGGAGTTCTGATGGGATCCGGTGCTTTAGTGCTGGTATGATCGCATCCGACATGTTCTGCGCTCCGTTTCTCCTTATGCCTTCCCCTCCAGCTCCATTCTCCGTGATTCAAACCCTCCGAGCTCACCCAACGCGAAACCCCGGTTTACCACGGCATAAAACGGACACCGGACGTCCAAAACAATATAATTAAAATATTTCTTCGCCCATACCCCGTCGTCGCGTGACCCGATACAAAAAAAGAGGGATGCAACACGAGGACTTCCCAGGAGGTCACCCATCCTAGTACTACTCTCGCCCAAGCACGCTTAACTTCGGAGTTCTGATGGGATCCGGTGCTTTAGTGCTGGTATGATCGCATCCGACATGTTCTGCGCTCCGTTTCTCCTTATGCCTTCCCCTCCAGCTCCATTCTCCGTGATTCAACCCCTCCGAGCTCACCCAACGCGAAACCCCGGTTTACCACGGCATAAAACGGACACCGGACGTCCAAAACAATATAATTAAAATATTTCTTCGCCCATACCCCGTCGTCGCGTGACCCGATAAAAAAAAAGAGGGATGCAACACGAGGACTTCCCAGGAGGTCACCCATCCTAGTACTACTCTCGCCCAAGCACGCTTAACTTCGGAGTTCTGATGGGATCCGGTGCTTTAGTGCTGGTATGATCGCATCCGACATGTTCTGCGCTCCGTTTCTCCTTATGCCTTCCCCTCCAGCTCCATTCTCCGTGATTCAACCCCTCCGAGCTCACCCAACGCGAAACCCCGGTTTACCACGGCATAAAACGGACACCGGACGTCCAAAACAATATAATTAAAATATTTCTTCGCCCATACCCCGTCGTCGCGTGACCCGATACAAAAAAAGAGGGATGCAACACGAGGACTTCCCAGGAGGTCACCCATCCTAGTACTACTCTCGCCCAAGCACGCTTAACTTCGGAGTTCTGATGGGATCCGGTGCTTTAGTGCTGGTATGATCGCATCCGACATGTTCTGCGCTCCGTTTCTCCTTATGCCTTCCCCTCCAGCTCCATTCTCCGTGATTCAACCCCTCCGAGCTCACCCAACGCGAAACCCCGGTTTACCACGGCATAAAACGGACACCGGACGTCCAAAACAATATAATTAAAATATTTCTTCGCCCATACCCCGTCGTCGCGTGACCCGATAAAAAAAAAGAGGGATGCAACACGAGGACTTCCCAGGAGGTCACCCATCCTAGTACTACTCTCGCCCAAGCACGCTTAACTTCGGAGTTCTGATGGGATCCGGTGCTTTAGTGCTGGTATGATCGCATCCGACATGTTCTGCGCTCCGTTTCTCCTTATGCCTTCCCCTCCAGCTCCATTCTCCGTGATTCAACCCCTCCGAGCTCACCCAACGCGAAACCCCGGTTTACCACGGCATAAAACGGACACCGGACGTCCAAAACAATATAATTAAAATATTTCTTCGCCCATACCCCGTCGTCGCGTGACCCGATACAAAAAAAGAGGGATGCAACACGAGGACTTCCCAGGAGGTCACCCATCCTAGTACTACTCTCGCCCAAGCACGCTTAACTTCGGAGTTCTGATGGGATCCGGTGCTTTAGTGCTGGTATGATCGCATCCGACATGTTCTGCGCTCCGTTTCTCCTTATGCCTTCCCCTCCAGCTCTATTCTCCGTGATTCAACCCCTCCGAGCTCACCCAACGCGAAACCCCGGTTTACCACGGCATAAAACGGACACCGGACGTCCAAAACAATATAATTAAAATATTTCTTCGCCCATACCCCGTCGTCGCGTGACCCGATACAAAAAAAGAGGGATGCAACACGAGGACTTCCCAGGAGGTCACCCATCCTAGTACTACTCTCGCCCAAGCACGCTTAACTTCGGAGTTCTGATGGGATCCGGTGCTTTAGTGCTGGTATGATCGCATCCGACATGTTCTGCGCTCCGTTTCTCCTTATGCCTTCCCCTCCAGCTCCATTCTCCGTGATTCAACCCCTCCGAGCTCACCCAACGCGAAACCCCGGTTTACCACGGCATAAAACGGACACCGGACGTCCAAAACAATATAATTAAAATATTTCTTCGCCCATACCCCGTCGTCGCGTGACCCGATACAAAAAAAGAGGGATGCAACACGAGGACTTCCCAGGAGGTCACCCATCCTAGTACTACTCTCGCCCAAGCACGCTTAACTTCGGAGTTCTGATGGGATCCGGTGCTTTAGTGCTGGTATGATCGCATCCGACATGTTCTGCGCTCCGTTTCTCCTTATGCCTTCCCCTCCAGCTCCATTCTCCGTGATTCAACCCCTCCGAGCTCACCCAACGCGAAACCCCGGTTTACCACGGCATAAAACGGACACCGGACGTCCAAAACAATATAATTAAAATATTTCTTCGCCCATACCCCGTCGTCGCGTGACCCGATACAAAAAAAGAGGGATGCAACACGAGGACTTCCCAGGAGGTCACCCATCCTAGTACTACTCTCGCCCAAGCACGCTTAACTTCGGAGTTCTGATGGGATCCGGTGCTTTAGTGCTGGTATGATCGCATCCGACATGTTCTGCGCTCCGTTTCTCCTTATGCCTTCCCCTCCAGCTCCATTCTCCGTGATTCAACCCCTCCGAGCTCACCCAACGCGAAACCCCGGTTTACCACGGCATAAAACGGACACCGGACGTCCAAAACAATATAATTAAAATATTTCTTCGCCCATACCCCGTCGTCGCGTGACCCGATACAAAAAAAGAGGGATGCAACACGAGGACTTCCCAGGAGGTCACCCATCCTAGTACTACTCTCGCCCAAGCACGCTTAACTTCGGAGTTCTGATGGGATCCGGTGCTTTAGTGCTGGTATGATCGCATCCGACATGTTCTGCGCTCCGTTTCTCCTTATGCCTTCCCCTCCAGCTCCATTCTCCGTGATTCAACCCCTCCGAGCTCACCCAACGCGAAACCCCGGTTTACCACGGCATAAAACGGACACCGGACGTCCAAAACAATATAATTAAAATATTTCTTCGCCCATACCCCGTCGTCGCGTGACCCGATAAAAAAAAAGAGGGATGCAACACGAGGACTTCCCAGGAGGTCACCCATCCTAGTACTACTCTCGCCCAAGCACGCTTAACTTCGGAGTTCTGATGGAATCCGGTGCTTTAGTGCTGGTATGATCGCATCCGACATGTTCTGCGCTCCGTTTCTCCTTATGCCTTCCCCTCCAGCTCCATTCTCCGTGATTCAACCCCTCCGAGCTCACCCAACGCGAAACCCCGGTTTACCACGGCATAAAACGGACACCGGACGTCCAAAACAATATAATTAAAATATTTCTTCGCCCATACCCCGTCGTCGCGTGACCCGATACAAAAAAAGAGGGATGCAACACGAGGACTTCCCAGGAGGTCACCCATCCTAGTACTACTCTCGCCCAAGCACGCTTAACTTCGGAGTTCTGATGGGATCCGGTGCTTTAGTGCTGGTATGATCGCATCCGACATGTTCTGCGCTCCGTTTCTCCTTATGCCTTCCCCTCCAGCTCCATTCTCCGTGATTCAACCCCTCCGAGCTCACCCAACGCGAAACCCCGGTTTACCACGGCATAAAACGGACACCGGACGTCCAAAACAATATAATTAAAATATTTCTTCGCCCATACCCCGTCGTCGCGTGACCCGATACAAAAAAAGAGGGATGCAACACGAGGACTTCCCAGGAGGTCACCCATCCTAGTACTACTCTCGCCCAAGCACGCTTAACTTCGGAGTTCTGATGGGATCCGGTGCTTTAGTGCTGGTATGATCGCATCCGACATGTTCTGCGCTCCGTTTCTCCTTATGCCTTCCCCTCCAGCTCCATTCTCCGTGATTCAACCCCTCCGAGCTCACCCAACGCGAAACCCCGGTTTACCACGGCATAAAACGGACACCGGACGTCCAAAACAATATAATTAAAATATTTCTTCGCCCATACCCCGTCGTCGCGTGACCCGATACAAAAAAAGAGGGATGCAACACGAGGACTTCCCAGGAGGTCACCCATCCTAGTACTACTCTCGCCCAAGCACGCTTAACTTCGGAGTTCTGATGGGATCCGGTGCTTTAGTGCTGGTATGATCGCATCCGACATGTTCTGCGCTCCGTTTCTCCTTATGCCTTCCCCTCCAGCTCCATTCTCCGTGATTCAACCCCTCCGAGCTCACCCAACGCGAAACCCCGGTTTACCACGGCATAAAACGGACACCGGACGTCCAAAACAATATAATTAAAATATTTCTTCGCCCATACCCCGTCGTCGCGTGACCCGATACAAAAAAAGAGGGATGCAACACGAGGACTTCCCAGGAGGTCACCCATCCTAGTACTACTCTCGCCCAAGCACGCTTAACTTCGGAGTTCTGATGGGATCCGGTGCTTTAGTGCTGGTATGATCGCATCCGACATGTTCTGCGCTCCGTTTCTCCTTATGCCTTCCCCTCCAGCTCCATTCTCCGTGATTCAACCCCTCCGAGCTCACCCAACGCGAAACCCCGGTTTACCACGGCATAAAACGGACACCGGACGTCCAAAACAATATAATTAAAATATTTCTTCGCCCATACCCCGTCGTCGCGTGACCCGATACAAAAAAAGAGGGATGCAACACGAGGACTTCCCAGGAGGTCACCCATCCTAGTACTACTCTCGCCCAAGCACGCTTAACTTCGGAGTTCTGATGGGATCCGGTGCTTTAGTGCTGGTATGATCGCATCCGACATGTTCTGCGCTCCGTTTCTCCTTATGCCTTCCCCTCCAGCTCCATTCTCCGTGATTCAACCCCTCCGAGCTCACCCAACGCGAAACCCCGGTTTACCACGGCATAAAACGGACACCGGACGTCCAAAACAATATAATTAAAATATTTCTTCGCCCATACCCCGTCGTCGCGTGACCCGATACAAAAAAAGAGGGATGCAACACGAGGACTTCCCAGGAGGTCACCCATCCTAGTACTACTCTCGCCCAAGCACGCTTAACTTCGGAGTTCTGATGGGATCCGGTGCTTTAGTGCTGGTATGATCGCATCCGACATGTTCTGCGCTCCGTTTCTCCTTATGCCTTCCCCTCCAGCTCCATTCTCCGTGATTCAACCCCTCCGAGCTCACCCAACGCGAAACCCCGGTTTACCACGGCATAAAACGGACACCGGACGTCCAAAACAATATAATTAAAATATTTCTTCGCCCATACCCCGTCGTCGCGTGACCCGATAAAAAAAAAGAGGGATGCAACACGAGGACTTCCCAGGAGGTCACCCATCCTAGTACTACTCTCGCCCAAGCACGCTTAACTTCGGAGTTCTGATGGGATCCGGTGCTTTAGTGCTGGTATGATCGCATCCGACATGTTCTGCGCTCCGTTTCTCCTTATGCCTTCCCCTCCAGCTCCATTCTCCGTGATTCAACCCCTCCGAGCTCACCCAACGCGAAACCCCGGTTTACCACGGCATAAAACGGACACCGGACGTCCAAAACAATATAATTAAAATATTTCTTCGCCCATACCCCGTCGTCGCGTGACCCGATAAAAAAAAAGAGGGATGCAACACGAGGACTTCCCAGGAGGTCACCCATCCTAGTACTACTCTCGCCCAAGCACGCTTAACTTCGGAGTTCTGATGGGATCCGGTGCTTTAGTGCTGGTATGATCGCATCCGACATGTTCTGCGCTCCGTTTCTCCTTATGCCTTCCCCTCCAGCTCCATTCTCCGTGATTCAACCCCTCCGAGCTCACCCAACGCGAAACCCCGGTTTACCACGGCATAAAACGGACACCGGACGTCCAAAACAATATAATTAAAATATTTCTTCGCCCATACCCCGTCGTCGCGTGACCCGATAAAAAAAAAGAGGGATGCAACACGAGGACTTCCCAGGAGGTCACCCATCCTAGTACTACTCTCGCCCAAGCACGCTTAACTTCGGAGTTCTGATGGGATCCGGTGCTTTAGTGCTGGTATGATCGCATCCGACATGTTCTGCGCTCCGTTTCTCCTTATGCCTTCCCCTCCAGCTCCATTCTCCGTGATTCAACCCCTCCGAGCTCACCCAACGCGAAACCCCGGTTTACCACGGCATAAAACGGACACCGGACGTCCAAAACAATATAATTAAAATATTTCTTCGCCCATACCCCGTCGTCGCGTGACCCGATACAAAAAAAGAGGGATGCAACACGAGGACTTCCCAGGAGGTCACCCATCCTAGTACTACTCTCGCCCAAGCACGCTTAACTTCGGAGTTCTGATGGGATCCGGTGCTTTAGTGCTGGTATGATCGCATCCGACATGTTCTGCGCTCCGTTTCTCCTTATGCCTTCCCCTCCAGCTCCATTCTCCGTGATTCAACCCCTCCGAGCTCACCCAACGCGAAACCCCGGTTTACCACGGCATAAAACGGACACCGGACGTCCAAAACAATATAATTAAAATATTTCTTCGCCCATACCCCGTCGTCGCGTGACCCGATAAAAAAAAAGAGGGATGCAACACGAGGACTTCCCAGGAGGTCACCCATCCTAGTACTACTCTCGCCCAAGCACGCTTAACTTCGGAGTTCTGATGGGATCCGGTGCTTTAGTGCTGGTATGATCGCATCCGACATGTTCTGCGCTCCGTTTCTCCTTATGCCTTCCCCTCCAGCTCCATTCTCCGTGATTCAACCCCTCCGAGCTCACCCAACGCGAAACCCCGGTTTACCACGGCATAAAACGGACACCGGACGTCCAAAACAATATAATTAAAATATTTCTTCGCCCATACCCCGTCGTCGCGTGACCCGATACAAAAAAAGAGGGATGCAACACGAGGACTTCCCAGGAGGTCACCCATCCTAGTACTACTCTCGCCCAAGCACGCTTAACTTCGGAGTTCTGATGGGATCCGGTGCTTTAGTGCTGGTATGATCGCATCCGACATGTTCTGCGCTCCGTTTCTCCTTATGCCTTCCCCTCCAGCTCCATTCTCCGTGATTCAACCCCTCCGAGCGAACCCAACGCGAAACCCCGGTTTACCACGGCATAAAACGGACACCGGACGTCCAAAACAATATAATTAAAATATTTCTTCGCCCATACCCCGTCGTCGCGTGACCCGATACAAAAAAAGAGGGATGCAACACGAGGACTTCCCAGGAGGTCACCCATCCTAGTACTACTCTCGCCCAAGCACGCTTAACTTCGGATTTCTGATGGGATCCGGTGCTTTAGTGCTGGTATGATCGCATCCGACATGTTCTGCGCTCCGTTTCTCCTTATGCCTTCCCCTCCAGCTCCATTCTCCGTGATTCAACCCCTCCGAGCTCACCCAACGCGAAACCCCGGTTTACCACGGCATAAAACGGACACCGGACGTCCAAAACAATATAATTAAAATATTTCTTCGCCCATACCCCGTCGTCGCGTGACCCGATAAAAAAAAAGAGGGATGCAACACGAGGACTTCCCAGGAGGTCACCCATCCTAGTACTACTCTCGCCCAAGCACGCTTAACTTCGGAGTTCTGATGGGATCCGGTGCTTTAGTGCTGGTATGATCGCATCCGACATGTTCTGCGCTCCGTTTCTCCTTATGCCTTCCCCTCCAGCTCCATTCTCCGTGATTCAACCCCTCCGAGCTCACCCAACGCGAAACCCCGGTTTACCACGGCATAAAACGGACACCGGACGTCCAAAACAATATAATTAAAATATTTCTTCGCCCATACCCCGTCGTCGCGTGACCCGATACAAAAAAAGAGGGATGCAACACGAGGACTTCCCAGGAGGTCACCCATCCTAGTACTACTCTCGCCCAAGCACGCTTAACTTCGGAGTTCTGATGGGATCCGGTGCTTTAGTGCTGGTATGATCGCATCCGACATGTTCTGCGCTCCGTTTCTCCTTATGCCTTCCCCTCCAGCTCCATTCTCCGTGATTCAACCCCTCCGAGCTCACCCAACGCGAAACCCCGGTTTACCACGGCATAAAACGGACACCGGACGTCCAAAACAATATAATTAAAATATTTCTTCGCCCATACCCCGTCGTCGCGTGACCCGATAAAAAAAAAGAGGGATGCAACACGAGGACTTCCCAGGAGGTCACCCATCCTAGTACTACTCTCGCCCAAGCACGCTTAACTTCGGAGTTCTGATGGGATCCGGTGCTTTAGTGCTGGTATGATCGCATCCGACATGTTCTGCGCTCCGTTTCTCCTTATGCCTTCCCCTCCAGCTCCATTCTCCGTGATTCAACCCCTCCGAGCTCACCCAACGCGAAACCCCGGTTTACCACGGCATAAAACGGACACCGGACGTCCAAAACAATATAATTAAAATATTTCTTCGCCCATACCCCGTCGTCGCGTGACCCGATACAAAAAAAGAGGGATGCAACACGAGGACTTCCCAGGAGGTCACCCATCCTAGTACTACTCTCGCCCAAGCACGCTTAACTTCGGAGTTCTGATGGGATCCGGTGCTTTAGTGCTGGTATGATCGCATCCGACATGTTCTGCGCTCCGTTTCTCCTTATGCCTTCCCCTCCAGCTCTATTCTCCGTGATTCAACCCCTCCGAGCTCACCCAACGCGAAACCCCGGTTTACCACGGCATAAAACGGACACCGGACGTCCAAAACAATATAATTAAAATATTTCTTCGCCCATACCCCGTCGTCGCGTGACCCGATACAAAAAAAGAGGGATGCAACACGAGGACTTCCCAGGAGGTCACCCATCCTAGTACTACTCTCGCCCAAGCACGCTTAACTTCGGAGTTCTGATGGGATCCGGTGCTTTAGTGCTGGTATGATCGCATCCGACATGTTCTGCGCTCCGTTTCTCCTTATGCCTTCCCCTCCAGCTCCATTCTCCGTGATTCAACCCCTCCGAGCTCACCCAACGCGAAACCCCGGTTTACCACGGCATAAAACGGACACCGGACGTCCAAAACAATATAATTAAAATATTTCTTCGCCCATACCCCGTCGTCGCGTGACCCGATACAAAAAAAGAGGGATGCAACACGAGGACTTCCCAGGAGGTCACCCATCCTAGTACTACTCTCGCCCAAGCACGCTTAACTTCGGAGTTCTGATGGGATCCGGTGCTTTAGTGCTGGTATGATCGCATCCGACATGTTCTGCGCTCCGTTTCTCCTTATGCCTTCCCCTCCAGCTCCATTCTCCGTGATTCAACCCCTCCGAGCTCACCCAACGCGAAACCCCGGTTTACCACGGCATAAAACGGACACCGGACGTCCAAAACAATATAATTAAAATATTTCTTCGCCCATACCCCGTCGTCGCGTGACCCGATACAAAAAAAGAGGGATGCAACACGAGGACTTCCCAGGAGGTCACCCATCCTAGTACTACTCTCGCCCAAGCACGCTTAACTTCGGAGTTCTGATGGGATCCGGTGCTTTAGTGCTGGTATGATCGCATCCGACATGTTCTGCGCTCCGTTTCTCCTTATGCCTTCCCCTCCAGCTCCATTCTCCGTGATTCAACCCCTCCGAGCTCACCCAACGCGAAACCCCGGTTTACCACGGCATAAAACGGACACCGGACGTCCAAAACAATATAATTAAAATATTTCTTCGCCCATACCCCGTCGTCGCGTGACCCGATACAAAAAAAGAGGGATGCAACACGAGGACTTCCCAGGAGGTCACCCATCCTAGTACTACTCTCGCCCAAGCACGCTTAACTTCGGAGTTCTGATGGGATCCGGTGCTTTAGTGCTGGTATGATCGCATCCGACATGTTCTGCGCTCCGTTTCTCCTTATGCCTTCCCCTCCAGCTCCATTCTCCGTGATTCAACCCCTCCGAGCTCACCCAACGCGAAACCCCGGTTTACCACGGCATAAAACGGACACCGGACGTCCAAAACAATATAATTAAAATATTTCTTCGCCCATACCCCGTCGTCGCGTGACCCGATACAAAAAAAGAGGGATGCAACACGAGGACTTCCCAGGAGGTCACCCATCCTAGTACTACTCTCGCCCAAGCACGCTTAACTTCGGAGTTCTGATGGGATCCGGTGCTTTAGTGCTGGTATGATCGCATCCGACATGTTCTGCGCTCCGTTTCTCCTTATGCCTTCCCCTCCAGCTCCATTCTCCGTGATTCAACCCCTCCGAGCTCACCCAACGCGAAACCCCGGTTTACCACGGCATAAAACGGACACCGGACGTCCAAAACAATATAATTAAAATATTTCTTCGCCCATACCCCGTCGTCGCGTGACCCGATAAAAAAAAAGAGGGATGCAACACGAGGACTTCCCAGGAGGTCACCCATCCTAGTACTACTCTCGCCCAAGCACGCTTAACTTCGGAGTTCTGATGGGATCCGGTGCTTTAGTGCTGGTATGATCGCATCCGACATGTTCTGCGCTCCGTTTCTCCTTATGCCTTCCCCTCCAGCTCCATTCTCCGTGATTCAACCCCTCCGAGCTCACCCAACGCGAAACCCCGGTTTACCACGGCATAAAACGGACACCGGACGTCCAAAACAATATAATTAAAATATTTCTTCGCCCATACCCCGTCGTCGCGTGACCCGATAAAAAAAAAGAGGGATGCAACACGAGGACTTCCCAGGAGGTCACCCATCCTAGTACTACTCTCGCCCAAGCACGCTTAACTTCGGAGTTCTGATGGGATCCGGTGCTTTAGTGCTGGTATGATCGCATCCGACATGTTCTGCGCTCCGTTTCTCCTTATGCCTTCCCCTCCAGCTCCATTCTCCGTGATTCAACCCCTCCGAGCTCACCCAACGCGAAACCCCGGTTTACCACGGCATAAAACGGACACCGGACGTCCAAAACAATATAATTAAAATATTTCTTCGCCCATACCCCGTCGTCGCGTGACCCGATAAAAAAAAAGAGGGATGCAACACGAGGACTTCCCAGGAGGTCACCCATCCTAGTACTACTCTCGCCCAAGCACGCTTAACTTCGGAGTTCTGATGGGATCCGGTGCTTTAGTGCTGGTATGATCGCATCCGACATGTTCTGCGCTCCGTTTCTCCTTATGCCTTCCCCTCCAGCTCCATTCTCCGTGATTCAACCCCTCCGAGCTCACCCAACGCGAAACCCCGGTTTACCACGGCATAAAACGGACACCGGACGTCCAAAACAATATAATTAAAATATTTCTTCGCCCATACCCCGTCGTCGCGTGACCCGATACAAAAAAAGAGGGATGCAACACGAGGACTTCCCAGGAGGTCACCCATCCTAGTACTACTCTCGCCCAAGCACGCTTAACTTCGGAGTTCTGATGGGATCCGGTGCTTTAGTGCTGGTATGATCGCATCCGACATGTTCTGCGCTCCGTTTCTCCTTATGCCTTCCCCTCCAGCTCCATTCTCCGTGATTCAACCCCTCCGAGCTCACCCAACGCGAAACCCCGGTTTACCACGGCATAAAACGGACACCGGACGTCCAAAACAATATAATTAAAATATTTCTTCGCCCATACCCCGTCGTCGCGTGACCCGATAAAAAAAAAGAGGGATGCAACACGAGGACTTCCCAGGAGGTCACCCATCCTAGTACTACTCTCGCCCAAGCACGCTTAACTTCGGAGTTCTGATGGGATCCGGTGCTTTAGTGCTGGTATGATCGCATCCGACATGTTCTGCGCTCCGTTTCTCCTTATGCCTTCCCCTCCAGCTCCATTCTCCGTGATTCAACCCCTCCGAGCTCACCCAACGCGAAACCCCGGTTTACCACGGCATAAAACGGACACCGGACGTCCAAAACAATATAATTAAAATATTTCTTCGCCCATACCCCGTCGTCGCGTGACCCGATACAAAAAAAGAGGGATGCAACACGAGGACTTCCCAGGAGGTCACCCATCCTAGTACTACTCTCGCCCAAGCACGCTTAACTTCGGAGTTCTGATGGGATCCGGTGCTTTAGTGCTGGTATGATCGCATCCGACATGTTCTGCGCTCCGTTTCTCCTTATGCCTTCCCCTCCAGCTCCATTCTCCGTGATTCAACCCCTCCGAGCGAACCCAACGCGAAACCCCGGTTTACCACGGCATAAAACGGACACCGGACGTCCAAAACAATATAATTAAAATATTTCTTCGCCCATACCCCGTCGTCGCGTGACCCGATACAAAAAAAGAGGGATGCAACACGAGGACTTCCCAGGAGGTCACCCATCCTAGTACTACTCTCGCCCAAGCACGCTTAACTTCGGATTTCTGATGGGATCCGGTGCTTTAGTGCTGGTATGATCGCATCCGACATGTTCTGCGCTCCGTTTCTCCTTATGCCTTCCCCTCCAGCTCCATTCTCCGTGATTCAACCCCTCCGAGCTCACCCAACGCGAAACCCCGGTTTACCACGGCATAAAACGGACACCGGACGTCCAAAACAATATAATTAAAATATTTCTTCGCCCATACCCCGTCGTCGCGTGACCCGATAAAAAAAAAGAGGGATGCAACACGAGGACTTCCCAGGAGGTCACCCATCCTAGTACTACTCTCGCCCAAGCACGCTTAACTTCGGAGTTCTGATGGGATCCGGTGCTTTAGTGCTGGTATGATCGCATCCGACATGTTCTGCGCTCCGTTTCTCCTTATGCCTTCCCCTCCAGCTCCATTCTCCGTGATTCAACCCCTCCGAGCTCACCCAACGCGAAACCCCGGTTTACCACGGCATAAAACGGACACCGGACGTCCAAAACAATATAATTAAAATATTTCTTCGCCCATACCCCGTCGTCGCGTGACCCGATACAAAAAAAGAGGGATGCAACACGAGGACTTCCCAGGAGGTCACCCATCCTAGTACTACTCTCGCCCAAGCACGCTTAACTTCGGAGTTCTGATGGGATCCGGTGCTTTAGTGCTGGTATGATCGCATCCGACATGTTCTGCGCTCCGTTTCTCCTTATGCCTTCCCCTCCAGCTCCATTCTCCGTGATTCAACCCCTCCGAGCTCACCCAACGCGAAACCCCGGTTTACCACGGCATAAAACGGACACCGGACGTCCAAAACAATATAATTAAAATATTTCTTCGCCCATACCCCGTCGTCGCGTGACCCGATAAAAAAAAAGAGGGATGCAACACGAGGACTTCCCAGGAGGTCACCCATCCTAGTACTACTCTCGCCCAAGCACGCTTAACTTCGGAGTTCTGATGGGATCCGGTGCTTTAGTGCTGGTATGATCGCATCCGACATGTTCTGCGCTCCGTTTCTCCTTATGCCTTCCCCTCCAGCTCCATTCTCCGTGATTCAACCCCTCCGAGCTCACCCAACGCGAAACCCCGGTTTACCACGGCATAAAACGGACACCGGACGTCCAAAACAATATAATTAAAATATTTCTTCGCCCATACCCCGTCGTCGCGTGACCCGATAAAAAAAAAGAGGGATGCAACACGAGGACTTCCCAGGAGGTCACCCATCCTAGTACTACTCTCGCCCAAGCACGCTTAACTTCGGAGTTCTGATGGGATCCGGTGCTTTAGTGCTGGTATGATCGCATCCGACATGTTCTGCGCTCCGTTTCTCCTTATGCCTTCCCCTCCAGCTCCATTCTCCGTGATTCAACCCCTCCGAGCTCACCCAACGCGAAACCCCGGTTTACCACGGCATAAAACGGACACCGGACGTCCAAAACAATATAATTAAAATATTTCTTCGCCCATACCCCGTCGTCGCGTGACCCGATACAAAAAAAGAGGGATGCAACACGAGGACTTCCCAGGAGGTCACCCATCCTAGTACTACTCTCGCCCAAGCACGCTTAACTTCGGAGTTCTGATGGGATCCGGTGCTTTAGTGCTGGTATGATCGCATCCGACATGTTCTGCGCTCCGTTTCTCCTTATGCCTTCCCCTCCAGCTCCATTCTCCGTGATTCAACCCCTCCGAGCTCACCCAACGCGAAACCCCGGTTTACCACGGCATAAAACGGACACCGGACGTCCAAAACAATATAATTAAAATATTTCTTCGCCCATACCCCGTCGTCGCGTGACCCGATAAAAAAAAAGAGGGATGCAACACGAGGACTTCCCAGGAGGTCACCCATCCTAGTACTACTCTCGCCCAAGCACGCTTAACTTCGGAGTTCTGATGGGATCCGGTGCTTTAGTGCTGGTATGATCGCATCCGACATGTTCTGCGCTCCGTTTCTCCTTATGCCTTCCCCTCCAGCTCCATTCTCCGTGATTCAACCCCTCCGAGCTCACCCAACGCGAAACCCCGGTTTACCACGGCATAAAACGGACACCGGACGTCCAAAACAATATAATTAAAATATTTCTTCGCCCATACCCCGTCGTCGCGTGACCCGATAAAAAAAAAGAGGGATGCAACACGAGGACTTCCCAGGAGGTCACCCATCCTAGTACTACTCTCGCCCAAGCACGCTTAACTTCGGAGTTCTGATGGGATCCGGTGCTTTAGTGCTGGTATGATCGCATCCGACATGTTCTGCGCTCCGTTTCTCCTTATGCCTTCCCCTCCAGCTCCATTCTCCGTGATTCAACCCCTCCGAGCTCACCCAACGCGAAACCCCGGTTTACCACGGCATAAAACGGACACCGGACGTCCAAAACAATATAATTAAAATATTTCTTCGCCCATACCCCGTCGTCGCGTGACCCGATAAAAAAAAAGAGGGATGCAACACGAGGACTTCCCAGGAGGTCACCCATCCTAGTACTACTCTCGCCCAAGCACGCTTAACTTCGGAGTTCTGATGGGATCCGGTGCTTTAGTGCTGGTATGATCGCATCCGACATGTTCTGCGCTCCGTTTCTCCTTATGCCTTCCCCTCCAGCTCCATTCTCCGTGATTCAACCCCTCCGAGCTCACCCAACGCGAAACCCCGGTTTACCACGGCATAAAACGGACACCGGACGTCCAAAACAATATAATTAAAATATTTCTTCGCCCATACCCCGTCGTCGCGTGACCCGATACAAAAAAAGAGGGATGCAACACGAGGACTTCCCAGGAGGTCACCCATCCTAGTACTACTCTCGCCCAAGCACGCTTAACTTCGGATTTCTGATGGGATCCGGTGCTTTAGTGCTGGTATGATCGCATCCGACATGTTCTGCGCTCCGTTTCTCCTTATGCCTTCCCCTCCAGCTCCATTCTCCGTGATTCAACCCCTCCGAGCTCACCCAACGCGAAACCCCGGTTTACCACGGCATAAAACGGACACCGGACGTCCAAAACAATATAATTAAAATATTTCTTCGCCCATACCCCGTCGTCGCGTGACCCGATAAAAAAAAAGAGGGATGCAACACGAGGACTTCCCAGGAGGTCACCCATCCTAGTACTACTCTCGCCCAAGCACGCTTAACTTCGGATTTCTGATGGGATCCGGTGCTTTAGTGCTGGTATGATCGCATCCGACATGTTCTGCGCTCCGTTTCTCCTTATGCCTTCCCCTCCAGCTCCATTCTCCGTGATTCAACCCCTCCGAGCTCACCCAACGCGAAACCCCGGTTTACCACGGCATAAAACGGACACCGGACGTCCAAAACAATATAATTAAAATATTTCTTCGCCCATACCCCGTCGTCGCGTGACCCGATACAAAAAAAGAGGGATGCAACACGAGGACTTCCCAGGAGGTCACCCATCCTAGTACTACTCTCGCCCAAGCACGCTTAACTTCGGAGTTCTGATGGGATCCGGTGCTTTAGTGCTGGTATGATCGCATCCGACATGTTCTGCGCTCCGTTTCTCCTTATGCCTTCCCCTCCAGCTCCATTCTCCGTGATTCAACCCCTCCGAGCTCACCCAACGCGAAACCCCGGTTTACCACGGCATAAAACGGACACCGGACGTCCAAAACAATATAATTAAAATATTTCTTCGCCCATACCCCGTCGTCGCGTGACCCGATACAAAAAAAGAGGGATGCAACACGAGGACTTCCCAGGAGGTCACCCATCCTAGTACTACTCTCGCCCAAGCACGCTTAACTTCGGAGTTCTGATGGGATCCGGTGCTTTAGTGCTGGTATGATCGCATCCGACATGTTCTGCGCTCCGTTTCTCCTTATGCCTTCCCCTCCAGCTCCATTCTCCGTGATTCAACCCCTCCGAGCTCACCCAACGCGAAACCCCGGTTTACCACGGCATAAAACGGACACCGGACGTCCAAAACAATATAATTAAAATATTTCTTCGCCCATACCCCGTCGTCGCGTGACCCGATAAAAAAAAAGAGGGATGCAACACGAGGACTTCCCAGGAGGTCACCCATCCTAGTACTACTCTCGCCCAAGCACGCTTAACTTCGGATTTCTGATGGGATCCGGTGCTTTAGTGCTGGTATGATCGCATCCGACATGTTCTGCGCTCCGTTTCTCCTTATGCCTTCCCCTCCAGCTCCATTCTCCGTGATTCAACCCCTCCGAGCTCACCCAACGCGAAACCCCGGTTTACCACGGCATAAAACGGACACCGGACGTCCAAAACAATATAATTAAAATATTTCTTCGCCCATACCCCGTCGTCGCGTGACCCGATAAAAAAAAAGAGGGATGCAACACGAGGACTTCCCAGGAGGTCACCCATCCTAGTACTACTCTCGCCCAAGCACGCTTAACTTCGGAGTTCTGATGGGATCCGGTGCTTTAGTGCTGGTATGATCGCATCCGACATGTTCTGCGCTCCGTTTCTCCTTATGCCTTCCCCTCCAGCTCCATTCTCCGTGATTCAACCCCTCCGAGCTCACCCAACGCGAAACCCCGGTTTACCACGGCATAAAACGGACACCGGACGTCCAAAACAATATAATTAAAATATTTCTTCGCCCATACCCCGTCGTCGCGTGACCCGATACAAAAAAAGAGGGATGCAACACGAGGACTTCCCAGGAGGTCACCCATCCTAGTACTACTCTCGCCCAAGCACGCTTAACTTCGGAGTTCTGATGGGATCCGGTGCTTTAGTGCTGGTATGATCGCATCCGACATGTTCTGCGCTCCGTTTCTCCTTATGCCTTCCCCTCCAGCTCCATTCTCCGTGATTCAACCCCTCCGAGCTCACCCAACGCGAAACCCCGGTTTACCACGGCATAAAACGGACACCGGACGTCCAAAACAATATAATTAAAATATTTCTTCGCCCATACCCCGTCGTCGCGTGACCCGATAAAAAAAAAGAGGGATGCAACACGAGGACTTCCCAGGAGGTCACCCATCCTAGTACTACTCTCGCCCAAGCACGCTTAACTTCGGATTTCTGATGGGATCCGGTGCTTTAGTGCTGGTATGATCGCATCCGACATGTTCTGCGCTCCGTTTCTCCTTATGCCTTCCCCTCCAGCTCCATTCTCCGTGATTCAACCCCTCCGAGCTCACCCAACGCGAAACCCCGGTTTACCACGGCATAAAACGGACACCGGACGTCCAAAACAATATAATTAAAATATTTCTTCGCCCATACCCCGTCGTCGCGTGACCCGATAAAAAAAAAGAGGGATGCAACACGAGGACTTCCCAGGAGGTCACCCATCCTAGTACTACTCTCGCCCAAGCACGCTTAACTTCGGAGTTCTGATGGGATCCGGTGCTTTAGTGCTGGTATGATCGCATCCGACATGTTCTGCGCTCCGTTTCTCCTTATGCCTTCCCCTCCAGCTCCATTCTCCGTGATTCAACCCCTCCGAGCTCACCCAACGCGAAACCCCGGTTTACCACGGCATAAAACGGACACCGGACGTCCAAAACAATATAATTAAAATATTTCTTCGCCCATACCCCGTCGTCGCGTGACCCGATACAAAAAAAGAGGGATGCAACACGAGGACTTCCCAGGAGGTCACCCATCCTAGTACTACTCTCGCCCAAGCACGCTTAACTTCGGAGTTCTGATGGGATCCGGTGCTTTAGTGCTGGTATGATCGCATCCGACATGTTCTGCGCTCCGTTTCTCCTTATGCCTTCCCCTCCAGCTCCATTCTCCGTGATTCAACCCCTCCGAGCTCACCCAACGCGAAACCCCGGTTTACCACGGCATAAAACGGACACCGGACGTCCAAAACAATATAATTAAAATATTTCTTCGCCCATACCCCGTCGTCGCGTGACCCGATAAAAAAAAAGAGGGATGCAACACGAGGACTTCCCAGGAGGTCACCCATCCTAGTACTACTCTCGCCCAAGCACGCTTAACTTCGGATTTCTGATGGGATCCGGTGCTTTAGTGCTGGTATGATCGCATCCGACATGTTCTGCGCTCCGTTTCTCCTTATGCCTTCCCCTCCAGCTCCATTCTCCGTGATTCAACCCCTCCGAGCTCACCCAACGCGAAACCCCGGTTTACCACGGCATAAAACGGACACCGGACGTCCAAAACAATATAATTAAAATATTTCTTCGCCCATACCCCGTCGTCGCGTGACCCGATAAAAAAAAAGAGGGATGCAACACGAGGACTTCCCAGGAGGTCACCCATCCTAGTACTACTCTCGCCCAAGCACGCTTAACTTCGGAGTTCTGATGGGATCCGGTGCTTTAGTGCTGGTATGATCGCATCCGACATGTTCTGCGCTCCGTTTCTCCTTATGCCTTCCCCTCCAGCTCCATTCTCCGTGATTCAACCCCTCCGAGCTCACCCAACGCGAAACCCCGGTTTACCACGGCATAAAACGGACACCGGACGTCCAAAACAATATAATTAAAATATTTCTTCGCCCATACCCCGTCGTCGCGTGACCCGATACAAAAAAAGAGGGATGCAACACGAGGACTTCCCAGGAGGTCACCCATCCTAGTACTACTCTCGCCCAAGCACGCTTAACTTCGGAGTTCTGATGGGATCCGGTGCTTTAGTGCTGGTATGATCGCATCCGACATGTTCTGCGCTCCGTTTCTCCTTATGCCTTCCCCTCCAGCTCCATTCTCCGTGATTCAACCCCTCCGAGCTCACCCAACGCGAAACCCCGGTTTACCACGGCATAAAACGGACACCGGACGTCCAAAACAATATAATTAAAATATTTCTTCGCCCATACCCCGTCGTCGCGTGACCCGATAAAAAAAAAGAGGGATGCAACACGAGGACTTCCCAGGAGGTCACCCATCCTAGTACTACTCTTGCCCAAGCACGCTTAACTTCGGAGTTCTGATGGGATCCGGTGCTTTAGTGCTGGTATGATCGCATCCGACATGTTCTGCGCTCCGTTTCTCCTTATGCCTTCCCCTCCAGCTCCATTCTCCGTGATTCAACCCCTCCGAGCTCACCCAACGCGAAACCCCGGTTTACCACGGCATAAAACGGACACCGGACGTCCAAAACAATATAATTAAAATATTTCTTCGCCCATACCCCGTCGTCGCGTGACCCGATAAAAAAAAAGAGGGATGCAACACGAGGACTTCCCAGGAGGTCACCCATCCTAGTACTACTCTCGCCCAAGCACGCTTAACTTCGGATTTCTGATGGGATCCGGTGCTTTAGTGCTGGTATGATCGCATCCGACATGTTCTGCGCTCCGTTTCTCCTTATGCCTTCCCCTCCAGCTCCATTCTCCGTGATTCAACCCCTCCGAGCTCACCCAACGCGAAACCCCGGTTTACCACGGCATAAAACGGACACCGGACGTCCAAAACAATATAATTAAAATATTTCTTCGCCCATACCCCGTCGTCGCGTGACCCGATAAAAAAAAAGAGGGATGCAACACGAGGACTTCCCAGGAGGTCACCCATCCTAGTACTACTCTCGCCCAAGCACGCTTAACTTCGGAGTTCTGATGGGATCCGGTGCTTTAGTGCTGGTATGATCGCATCCGACATGTTCTGCGCTCCGTTTCTCCTTATGCCTTCCCCTCCAGCTCCATTCTCCGTGATTCAACCCCTCCGAGCTCACCCAACGCGAAACCCCGGTTTACCACGGCATAAAACGGACACCGGACGTCCAAAACAATATAATTAAAATATTTCTTCGCCCATACCCCGTCGTCGCGTGACCCGATACAAAAAAAGAGGGATGCAACACGAGGACTTCCCAGGAGGTCACCCATCCTAGTACTACTCTCGCCCAAGCACGCTTAACTTCGGAGTTCTGATGGGATCCGGTGCTTTAGTGCTGGTATGATCGCATCCGACATGTTCTGCGCTCCGTTTCTCCTTATGCCTTCCCCTCCAGCTCCATTCTCCGTGATTCAACCCCTCCGAGCTCACCCAACGCGAAACCCCGGTTTACCACGGCATAAAACGGACACCGGACGTCCAAAACAATATAATTAAAATATTTCTTCGCCCATACCCCGTCGTCGCGTGACCCGATAAAAAAAAAGAGGGATGCAACACGAGGACTTCCCAGGAGGTCACCCATCCTAGTACTACTCTCGCCCAAGCACGCTTAACTTCGGAGTTCTGATGGGATCCGGTGCTTTAGTGCTGGTATGATCGCATCCGACATGTTCTGCGCTCCGTTTCTCCTTATGCCTTCCCCTCCAGCTCCATTCTCCGTGATTCAACCCCTCCGAGCTCACCCAACGCGAAACCCCGGTTTACCACGGCATAAAACGGACACCGGACGTCCAAAACAATATAATTAAAATATTTCTTCGCCCATACCCCGTCGTCGCGTGACCCGATACAAAAAAAGAGGGATGCAACACGAGGACTTCCCAGGAGGTCACCCATCCTAGTACTACTCTCGCCCAAGCACGCTTAACTTCGGAGTTCTGATGGGATCCGGTGCTTTAGTGCTGGTATGATCGCATCCGACATGTTCTGCGCTCCGTTTCTCCTTATGCCTTCCCCTCCAGCTCCATTCTCCGTGATTCAACCCCTCCGAGCTCACCCAACGCGAAACCCCGGTTTACCACGGCATAAAACGGACACCGGACGTCCAAAACAATATAATTAAAATATTTCTTCGCCCATACCCCGTCGTCGCGTGACCCGATAAAAAAAAAGAGGGATGCAACACGAGGACTTCCCAGGAGGTCACCCATCCTAGTACTACTCTCGCCCAAGCACACTTAACTTCGGATTTCTGATGGGATCCGGTGCTTTAGTGCTGGTATGATCGCATCCGACATGTTCTGCGCTCCGTTTCTCCTTATGCCTTCCCCTCCAGCTCCATTCTCCGTGATTCAACCCCTCCGAGCTCACCCAACGCGAAACCCCGGTTTACCACGGCATAAAACGGACACCGGACGTCCAAAACAATATAATTAAAATATTTCTTCGCCCATACCCCGTCGTCGCGTGACCCGATAAAAAAAAAGAGGGATGCAACACGAGGACTTCCCAGGAGGTCACCCATCCTAGTACTACTCTCGCCCAAGCACGCTTAACTTCGGAGTTCTGATGGGATCCGGTGCTTTAGTGCTGGTATGATCGCATCCGACATGTTCTGCGCTCCGTTTCTCCTTATGCCTTCCCCTCCAGCTCCATTCTCCGTGATTCAACCCCTCCGAGCTCACCCAACGCGAAACCCCGGTTTACCACGGCATAAAACGGACACCGGACGTCCAAAACAATATAATTAAAATATTTCTTCGCCCATACCCCGTCGTCGCGTGACCCGATACAAAAAAAGAGGGATGCAACACGAGGACTTCCCAGGAGGTCACCCATCCTAGTACTACTCTCGCCCAAGCACGCTTAACTTCGGAGTTCTGATGGGATCCGGTGCTTTAGTGCTGGTATGATCGCATCCGACATGTTCTGCGCTCCGTTTCTCCTTATGCCTTCCCCTCCAGCTCCATTCTCCGTGATTCAACCCCTCCGAGCTCACCCAACGCGAAACCCCGGTTTACCACGGCATAAAACGGACACCGGACGTCCAAAACAATATAATTAAAATATTTCTTCGCCCATACCCCGTCGTCGCGTGACCCGATAAAAAAAAAGAGGGATGCAACACGAGGACTTCCCAGGAGGTCACCCATCCTAGTACTACTCTCGCCCAAGCACGCTTAACTTCGGAGTTCTGATGGGATCCGGTGCTTTAGTGCTGGTATGATCGCATCCGACATGTTCTGCGCTCCGTTTCTCCTTATGCCTTCCCCTCCAGCTCCATTCTCCGTGATTCAACCCCTCCGAGCTCACCCAACGCGAAACCCCGGTTTACCACGGCATAAAACGGACACCGGACGTCCAAAACAATATAATTAAAATATTTCTTCGCCCATACCCCGTCGTCGCGTGACCCGATAAAAAAAAAGAGGGATGCAACACGAGGACTTCCCAGGAGGTCACCCATCCTAGTACTACTCTCGCCCAAGCACGCTTAACTTCGGAGTTCTGATGGGATCCGGTGCTTTAGTGCTGGTATGATCGCATCCGACATGTTCTGCGCTCCGTTTCTCCTTATGCCTTCCCCTCCAGCTCCATTCTCCGTGATTCAACCCCTCCGAGCTCACCCAACGCGAAACCCCGGTTTACCACGGCATAAAACGGACACCGGACGTCCAAAACAATATAATTAAAATATTTCTTCGCCCATACCCCGTCGTCGCGTGACCCGATACAAAAAAAGAGGGATGCAACACGAGGACTTCCCAGGAGGTCACCCATCCTAGTACTACTCTCGCCCAAGCACGCTTAACTTCGGAGTTCTGATGGGATCCGGTGCTTTAGTGCTGGTATGATCGCATCCGACATGTTTTGCGCTCCGTTTCTCCTTATGCCTTCCCCTCCAGCTCCATTCTCCGTGATTCAACCCCTCCGAGCTCACCCAACGCGAAACCCCGGTTTACCACGGCATAAAACGGACACCGGACGTCCAAAACAATATAATTAAAATATTTCTTCGCCCATACCCCGTCGTCGCGTGACCCGATAAAAAAAAAGAGGGATGCAACACGAGGACTTCCCAGGAGGTCACCCATCCTAGTACTACTCTCGCCCAAGCACGCTTAACTTCGGAGTTCTGATGGGATCCGGTGCTTTAGTGCTGGTATGATCGCATCCGACATGTTCTGCGCTCCGTTTCTCCTTATGCCTTCCCCTCCAGCTCCATTCTCCGTGATTCAACCCCTCCGAGCTCACCCAACGCGAAACCCCGGTTTACCACGGCATAAAACGGACACCGGACGTCCAAAACAATATAATTAAAATATTTCTTCGCCCATACCCCGTCGTCGCGTGACCCGATACAAAAAAAGAGGGATGCAACACGAGGACTTCCCAGGAGGTCACCCATCCTAGTACTACTCTCGCCCAAGCACGCTTAACTTCGGAGTTCTGATGGGATCCGGTGCTTTAGTGCTGGTATGATCGCATCCGACATGTTCTGCGCTCCGTTTCTCCTTATGCCTTCCCCTCCAGCTCCATTCTCCGTGATTCAACCCCTCCGAGCTCACCCAACGCGAAACCCCGGTTTACCACGGCATAAAACGGACACCGGACGTCCAAAACAATATAATTAAAATATTTCTTCGCCCATACCCCGTCGTCGCGTGACCCGATAAAAAAAAAGAGGGATGCAACACGAGGACTTCCCAGGAGGTCACCCATCCTAGTACTACTCTCGCCCAAGCACGCTTAACTTCGGAGTTCTGATGGGATCCGGTGCTTTAGTGCTGGTATGATCGCATCCGACATGTTCTGCGCTCCGTTTCTCCTTATGCCTTCCCCTCCAGCTCCATTCTCCGTGATTCAACCCCTCCGAGCTCACCCAACGCGAAACCCCGGTTTACCACGGCATAAAACGGACACCGGACGTCCAAAACAATATAATTAAAATATTTCTTCGCCCATACCCCGTCGTCGCGTGACCCGATACAAAAAAAGAGGGATGCAACACGAGGACTTCCCAGGAGGTCACCCATCCTAGTACTACTCTCGCCCAAGCACGCTTAACTTCGGAGTTCTGATGGGATCCGGTGCTTTAGTGCTGGTATGATCGCATCCGACATGTTCTGCGCTCCGTTTCTCCTTATGCCTTCCCCTCCAGCTCCATTCTCCGTGATTCAACCCCTCCGAGCTCACCCAACGCGAAACCCCGGTTTACCACGGCATAAAACGGACACCGGACGTCCAAAACAATATAATTAAAATATTTCTTCGCCCATACCCCGTCGTCGCGTGACCCGATAAAAAAAAAGAGGGATGCAACACGAGGACTTCCCAGGAGGTCACCCATCCTAGTACTACTCTCGCCCAAGCACGCTTAACTTCGGAGTTCTGATGGGATCCGGTGCTTTAGTGCTGGTATGATCGCATCCGACATGTTCTGCGCTCCGTTTCTCCTTATGCCTTCCCCTCCAGCTCCATTCTCCGTGATTCAACCCCTCCGAGCTCACCCAACGCGAAACCCCGGTTTACCACGGCATAAAACGGACACCGGACGTCCAAAACAATATAATTAAAATATTTCTTCGCCCATACCCCGTCGTCGCGTGACCCGATACAAAAAAAGAGGGATGCAACACGAGGACTTCCCAGGAGGTCACCCATCCTAGTACTACTCTCGCCCAAGCACGCTTAACTTCGGAGTTCTGATGGGATCCGGTGCTTTAGTGCTGGTATGATCGCATCCGACATGTTCTGCGCTCCGTTTCTCCTTATGCCTTCCCCTCCAGCTCCATTCTCCGTGATTCAACCCCTCCGAGCTCACCCAACGCGAAACCCCGGTTTACCACGGCATAAAACGGACACCGGACGTCCAAAACAATATAATTAAAATATTTCTTCGCCCATACCCCGTCGTCGCGTGACCCGATACAAAAAAAGAGGGATGCAACACGAGGACTTCCCAGGAGGTCACCCATCCTAGTACTACTCTCGCCCAAGCACGCTTAACTTCGGAGTTCTGATGGGATCCGGTGCTTTAGTGCTGGTATGATCGCATCCGACATGTTCTGCGCTCCGTTTCTCCTTATGCCTTCCCCTCCAGCTCCATTCTCCGTGATTCAACCCCTCCGAGCTCACCCAACGCGAAACCCCGGTTTACCACGGCATAAAACGGACACCGGACGTCCAAAACAATATAATTAAAATATTTCTTCGCCCATACCCCGTCGTCGCGTGACCCGATAAAAAAAAGAGGGATGCAACACGAGGACTTCCCAGGAGGTCACCCATCCTAGTACTACTCTCGCCCAAGCACGCTTAACTTCGGAGTTCTGATGGGATCCGGTGCTTTAGTGCTGGTATGATCGCATCCGACATGTTCTGCGCTCCGTTTCTCCTTATGCCTTCCCCTCCAGCTCCATTCTCCGTGATTCAACCCCTCCGAGCTCACCCAACGCGAAACCCCGGTTTACCACGGCATAAAACGGACACCGGACGTCCAAAACAATATAATTAAAATATTTCTTCGCCCATACCCCGTCGTCGCGTGACCCGATACAAAAAAAGAGGGATGCAACACGAGGACTTCCCAGGAGGTCACCCATCCTAGTACTACTCTCGCCCAAGCACGCTTAACTTCGGAGTTCTGATGGGATCCGGTGCTTTAGTGCTGGTATGATCGCATCCGACATGTTCTGCGCTCCGTTTCTCCTTATGCCTTCCCCTCCAGCTCCATTCTCCGTGATTCAACCCCTCCGAGCTCACCCAACGCGAAACCCCGGTTTACCACGGCATAAAACGGACACCGGACGTCCAAAACAATATAATTAAAATATTTCTTCGCCCATACCCCGTCGTCGCGTGACCCGATAAAAAAAAAGAGGGATGCAACACGAGGACTTCCCAGGAGGTCACCCATCCTAGTACTACTCTCGCCCAAGCACGCTTAACTTCGGAGTTCTGATGGGATCCGGTGCTTTAGTGCTGGTATGATCGCATCCGACATGTTCTGCGCTCCGTTTCTCCTTATGCCTTCCCCTCCAGCTCCATTCTCCGTGATTCAACCCCTCCGAGCTCACCCAACGCGAAACCCCGGTTTACCACGGCATAAAACGGACACCGGACGTCCAAAACAATATAATTAAAATATTTCTTCGCCCATACCCCGTCGTCGCGTGACCCGATACAAAAAAAGAGGGATGCAACACGAGGACTTCCCAGGAGGTCACCCATCCTAGTACTACTCTCGCCCAAGCACGCTTAACTTCGGAGTTCTGATGGGATCCGGTGCTTTAGTGCTGGTATGATCGCATCCGACATGTTCTGCGCTCCGTTTCTCCTTATGCCTTCCCCTCCAGCTCCATTCTCCGTGATTCAACCCCTCCGAGCTCACCCAACGCGAAACCCCGGTTTACCACGGCATAAAACGGACACCGGACGTCCAAAACAATATAATTAAAATATTTCTTCGCCCATACCCCGTCGTCGCGTGACCCGATACAAAAAAAGAGGGATGCAACACGAGGACTTCCCAGGAGGTCACCCATCCTAGTACTACTCTCGCCCAAGCACGCTTAACTTCGGAGTTCTGATGGGATCCGGTGCTTTAGTGCTGGTATGATCGCATCCGACATGTTCTGCGCTCCGTTTCTCCTTATGCCTTCCCCTCCAGCTCCATTCTCCGTGATTCAACCCCTCCGAGCTCACCCAACGCGAAACCCCGGTTTACCACGGCATAAAACGGACACCGGACGTCCAAAACAATATAATTAAAATATTTCTTCGCCCATACCCCGTCGTCGCGTGACCCGATAAAAAAAAAGAGGGATGCAACACGAGGACTTCCCAGGAGGTCACCCATCCTAGTACTACTCTCGCCCAAGCACGCTTAACTTCGGAGTTCTGATGGGATCCGGTGCTTTAGTGCTGGTATGATCGCATCCGACATGTTCTGCGCTCCGTTTCTCCTTATGCCTTCCCCTCCAGCTCCATTCTCCGTGATTCAACCCCTCCGAGCTCACCCAACGCGAAACCCCGGTTTACCACGGCATAAAACGGACACCGGACGTCCAAAACAATATAATTAAAATATTTCTTCGCCCATACCCCGTCGTCGCGTGACCCGATACAAAAAAAGAGGGATGCAACACGAGGACTTCCCAGGAGGTCACCCATCCTAGTACTACTCTCGCCCAAGCACGCTTAACTTCGGAGTTCTGATGGGATCCGGTGCTTTAGTGCTGGTATGATCGCATCCGACATGTTCTGCGCTCCGTTTCTCCTTATGCCTTCCCCTCCAGCTCCATTCTCCGTGATTCAACCCCTCCGAGCTCACCCAACGCGAAACCCCGGTTTACCACGGCATAAAACGGACACCGGACGTCCAAAACAATATAATTAAAATATTTCTTCGCCCATACCCCGTCGTCGCGTGACCCGATAAAAAAAAAGAGGGATGCAACACGAGGACTTCCCAGGAGGTCACCCATCCTAGTACTACTCTCGCCCAAGCACGCTTAACTTCGGAGTTCTGATGGGATCCGGTGCTTTAGTGCTGGTATGATCGCATCCGACATGTTCTGCGCTCCGTTTCTCCTTATGCCTTCCCCTCCAGCTCCATTCTCCGTGATTCAACCCCTCCGAGCTCACCCAACGCGAAACCCCGGTTTACCACGGCATAAAACGGACACCGGACGTCCAAAACAATATAATTAAAATATTTCTTCGCCCATACCCCGTCGTCGCGTGACCCGATACAAAAAAAGAGGGATGCAACACGAGGACTTCCCAGGAGGTCACCCATCCTAGTACTACTCTCGCCCAAGCACGCTTAACTTCGGAGTTCTGATGGGATCCGGTGCTTTAGTGCTGGTATGATCGCATCCGACATGTTCTGCGCTCCGTTTCTCCTTATGCCTTCCCCTCCAGCTCCATTCTCCGTGATTCAACCCCTCCGAGCTCACCCAACGCGAAACCCCGGTTTACCACGGCATAAAACGGACACCGGACGTCCAAAACAATATAATTAAAATATTTCTTCGCCCATACCCCGTCGTCGCGTGACCCGATACAAAAAAAGAGGGATGCAACACGAGGACTTCCCAGGAGGTCACCCATCCTAGTACTACTCTCGCCCAAGCACGCTTAACTTCGGAGTTCTGATGGGATCCGGTGCTTTAGTGCTGGTATGATCGCATCCGACATGTTCTGCGCTCCGTTTCTCCTTATGCCTTCCCCTCCAGCTCCATTCTCCGTGATTCAACCCCTCCGAGCTCACCCAACGCGAAACCCCGGTTTACCACGGCATAAAACGGACACCGGACGTCCAAAACAATATAATTAAAATATTTCTTCGCCCATACCCCGTCGTCGCGTGACCCGATACAAAAAAAGAGGGATGCAACACGAGGACTTCCCAGGAGGTCACCCATCCTAGTACTACTCTCGCCCAAGCACGCTTAACTTCGGAGTTCTGATGGGATCCGGTGCTTTAGTGCTGGTATGATCGCATCCGACATGTTCTGCGCTCCGTTTCTCCTTATGCCTTCCCCTCCAGCTCCATTCTCCGTGATTCAACCCCTCCGAGCTCACCCAACGCGAAACCCCGGTTTACCACGGCATAAAACGGACACCGGACGTCCAAAACAATATAATTAAAATATTTCTTCGCCCATACCCCGTCGTCGCGTGACCCGATACAAAAAAAGAGGGATGCAACACGAGGACTTCCCAGGAGGTCACCCATCCTAGTACTACTCTCGCCCAAGCACGCTTAACTTCGGAGTTCTGATGGGATCCGGTGCTTTAGTGCTGGTATGATCGCATCCGACATGTTCTGCGCTCCGTTTCTCCTTATGCCTTCCCCTCCAGCTCCATTCTCCGTGATTCAACCCCTCCGAGCTCACCCAACGCGAAACCCCGGTTTACCACGGCATAAAACGGACACCGGACGTCCAAAACAATATAATTAAAATATTTCTTCGCCCATACCCCGTCGTCGCGTGACCCGATACAAAAAAAGAGGGATGCAACACGAGGACTTCCCAGGAGGTCACCCATCCTAGTACTACTCTCGCCCAAGCACGCTTAACTTCGGAGTTCTGATGGGATCCGGTGCTTTAGTGCTGGTATGATCGCATCCGACATGTTCTGCGCTCCGTTTCTCCTTATGCCTTCCCCTCCAGCTCCATTCTCCGTGATTCAACCCCTCCGAGCTCACCCAACGCGAAACCCCGGTTTACCACGGCATAAAACGGACACCGGACGTCCAAAACAATATAATTAAAATATTTCTTCGCCCATACCCCGTCGTCGCGTGACCCGATAAAAAAAAAGAGGGATGCAACACGAGGACTTCCCAGGAGGTCACCCATCCTAGTACTACTCTCGCCCAAGCACGCTTAACTTCGGAGTTCTGATGGGATCCGGTGCTTTAGTGCTGGTATGATCGCATCCGACATGTTCTGCGCTCCGTTTCTCCTTATGCCTTCCCCTCCAGCTCCATTCTCCGTGATTCAACCCCTCCGAGCTCACCCAACGCGAAACCCCGGTTTACCACGGCATAAAACGGACACCGGACGTCCAAAACAATATAATTAAAATATTTCTTCGCCCATACCCCGTCGTCGCGTGACCCGATACAAAAAAAGAGGGATGCAACACGAGGACTTCCCAGGAGGTCACCCATCCTAGTACTACTCTCGCCCAAGCACGCTTAACTTCGGAGTTCTGATGGGATCCGGTGCTTTAGTGCTGGTATGATCGCATCCGACATGTTCTGCGCTCCGTTTCTCCTTATGCCTTCCCCTCCAGCTCCATTCTCCGTGATTCAACCCCTCCGAGCTCACCCAACGCGAAACCCCGGTTTACCACGGCATAAAACGGACACCGGACGTCCAAAACAATATAATTAAAATATTTCTTCGCCCATACCCCGTCGTCGCGTGACCCGATACAAAAAAAGAGGGATGCAACACGAGGACTTCCCAGGAGGTCACCCATCCTAGTACTACTCTCGCCCAAGCACGCTTAACTTCGGAGTTCTGATGGGATCCGGTGCTTTAGTGCTGGTATGATCGCATCCGACATGTTCTGCGCTCCGTTTCTCCTTATGCCTTCCCCTCCAGCTCCATTCTCCGTGATTCAACCCCTCCGAGCTCACCCAACGCGAAACCCCGGTTTACCACGGCATAAAACGGACACCGGACGTCCAAAACAATATAATTAAAATATTTCTTCGCCCATACCCCGTCGTCGCGTGACCCGATACAAAAAAAGAGGGATGCAACACGAGGACTTCCCAGGAGGTCACCCATCCTAGTACTACTCTCGCCCAAGCACGCTTAACTTCGGAGTTCTGATGGGATCCGGTGCTTTAGTGCTGGTATGATCGCATCCGACATGTTCTGCGCTCCGTTTCTCCTTATGCCTTCCCCTCCAGCTCCATTCTCCGTGATTCAACCCCTCCGAGCTCACCCAACGCGAAACCCCGGTTTACCACGGCATAAAACGGACACCGGACGTCCAAAACAATATAATTAAAATATTTCTTCGCCCATACCCCGTCGTCGCGTGACCCGATACAAAAAAAGAGGGATGCAACACGAGGACTTCCCAGGAGGTCACCCATCCTAGTACTACTCTCGCCCAAGCACGCTTAACTTCGGAGTTCTGATGGGATCCGGTGCTTTAGTGCTGGTATGATCGCATCCGACATGTTCTGCGCTCCGTTTCTCCTTATGCCTTCCCCTCCAGCTCCATTCTCCGTGATTCAACCCCTCCGAGCTCACCCAACGCGAAACCCCGGTTTACCACGGCATAAAACGGACACCGGACGTCCAAAACAATATAATTAAAATATTTCTTCGCCCATACCCCGTCGTCGCGTGACCCGATAAAAAAAAAGAGGGATGCAACACGAGGACTTCCCAGGAGGTCACCCATCCTAGTACTACTCTCGCCCAAGCACGCTTAACTTCGGAGTTCTGATGGGATCCGGTGCTTTAGTGCTGGTATGATCGCATCCGACATGTTCTGCGCTCCGTTTCTCCTTATGCCTTCCCCTCCAGCTCCATTCTCCGTGATTCAACCCCTCCGAGCTCACCCAACGCGAAACCCCGGTTTACCACGGCATAAAACGGACACCGGACGTCCAAAACAATATAATTAAAATATTTCTTCGCCCATACCCCGTCGTCGCGTGACCCGATACAAAAAAAGAGGGATGCAACACGAGGACTTCCCAGGAGGTCACCCATCCTAGTACTACTCTCGCCCAAGCACGCTTAACTTCGGAGTTCTGATGGGATCCGGTGCTTTAGTGCTGGTATGATCGCATCCGACATGTTCTGCGCTCCGTTTCTCCTTATGCCTTCCCCTCCAGCTCCATTCTCCGTGATTCAACCCCTCCGAGCTCACCCAACGCGAAACCCCGGTTTACCACGGCATAAAACGGACACCGGACGTCCAAAACAATATAATTAAAATATTTCTTCGCCCATACCCCGTCGTCGCGTGACCCGATAAAAAAAAAGAGGGATGCA
The DNA here is from genome assembly GCA_916181665.1 of Avena sativa. Lineage (NCBI taxonomy): Eukaryota > Viridiplantae > Streptophyta > Magnoliopsida > Poales > Poaceae > Avena > Avena sativa. Next base: position 267,884,138 of record OV702296.1, read on the forward strand.
ACACGAGGACTTCCCAGGAGGTCACCCATCCTAGTACTACTCTCGCCCAAGCACGCTTAACTTCGGAGTTCTGATGGGATCCGGTGCTTTAGTGCTGGTATGATCGCATCCGACATGTTCTGCGCTCCGTTTCTCCTTATGCCTTCCCCTCCAGCTCCATTCTCCGTGATTCAACCCCTCCGAGCGAATCCAACGCGAAACCCCGGTTTACCACGGCATAAAACGGACACCGGACGTCCAAAACAATATAATTAAAATATTTCTTCGCCCATACCCCGTCGTCGCGTGACCCGATACAAAAAAAGAGGGATGCAACACGAGGACTTCCCAGGAGGTCACCCATCCTAGTACTACTCTCGCCCAAGCACGCTTAACTTCGGAGTTCTGATGGGATCCGGTGCTTTAGTGCTGGTATGATCGCATCCGACATGTTCTGCGCTCCGTTTCTCCTTATGCCTTCCCCTCCAGCTCCATTCTCCGTGATTCAACCCCTCCGAGCTCACCCAACGCGAAACCCCGGTTTACCACGGCATAAAACGGACACCGGACGTCCAAAACAATATAATTAAAATATTTCTTCGCCCATACCCCGTCGTCGCGTGACCCGATAAAAAAAAAGAGGGATGCAACACGAGGACTTCCCAGGAGGTCACCCATCCTAGTACTACTCTCGCCCAAGCACGCTTAACTTCGGATTTCTGATGGGATCCGGTGCTTTAGTGCTGGTATGATCGCATCCGACATGTTCTGCGCTCCGTTTCTCCTTATGCCTTCCCCTCCAGCTCCATTCTCCGTGATTCAACCCCTCCGAGCTCACCCAACGCGAAACCCCGGTTTACCACGGCATAAAACGGACACCGGACGTCCAAAACAATATAATTAAAATATTTCTTCGCCCATACACCGTCGTCGCGTGACCCGATAAAAAAAAAGAGGGATGCAACACGAGGACTTCCCAGGAGGTCACCCATCCTAGTACTACTCTCGCCCAAGCACGCTTAACTTCGGAGTTCTGATGGGATCCGGTGCTTTAGTGCTGGTATGATCGCATCCGACATGTTCTGCGCTCCGTTTCTCCTTATGCCTTCCCCTCCAGCTCCATTCTCCGTGATTCAACCCCTCCGAGCTCACCCAACGCGAAACCCCGGTTTACCACGGCATAAAACGGACACCGGACGTCCAAAACAATATAATTAAAATATTTCTTCGCCCATACCCCGTCGTCGCGTGACCCGATACAAAAAAAGAGGGATGCAACACGAGGACTTCCCAGGAGGTCACCCATCCTAGTACTACTCTCGCCCAAGCACGCTTAACTTCGGAGTTCTGATGGGATCCGGTGCTTTAGTGCTGGTATGATCGCATCCGACATGTTCTGCGCTCCGTTTCTCCTTATGCCTTCCCCTCCAGCTCCATTCTCCGTGATTCAACCCCTCCGAGCTCACCCAACGCGAAACCCCGGTTTACCACGGCATAAAACGGACACCGGACGTCCAAAACAATATAATTAAAATATTTCTTCGCCCATACCCCGTCGTCGCGTGACCCGATAAAAAAAAAGAGGGATGCAACACGAGGACTTCCCAGGAGGTCACCCATCCTAGTACTACTCTCGCCCAAGCACGCTTAACTTCGGAGTTCTGATGGGATCCGGTGCTTTAGTGCTGGTATGATCGCATCCGACATGTTCTGCGCTCCGTTTCTCCTTATGCCTTCCCCTCCAGCTCCATTCTCCGTGATTCAACCCCTCCGAGCTCACCCAACGCGAAACCCCGGTTTACCACGGCATAAAACGGACACCGGACGTCCAAAACAATATAATTAAAATATTTCTTCGCCCATACCCCGTCGTCGCGTGACCCGATACAAAAAAAGAGGGATGCAACACGAGGACTTCCCAGGAGGTCACCCATCCTAGTACTACTCTCGCCCAAGCACGCTTAACTTCGGAGTTCTGATGGGATCCGGTGCTTTAGTGCTGGTATGATCGCATCCGACATGTTCTGCGCTCCGTTTCTCCTTATGCCTTCCCCTCCAGCTCCATTCTCCGTGATTCAACCCCTCCGAGCTCACCCAACGCGAAACCCCGGTTTACCACGGCATAAAACGGACACCGGACGTCCAAAACAATATAATTAAAATATTTCTTCGCCCATACCCCGTCGTCGCGTGACCCGATACAAAAAAAGAGGGATGCAACACGAGGACTTCCCAGGAGGTCACCCATCCTAGTACTACTCTCGCCCAAGCACGCTTAACTTCGGAGTTCTGATGGGATCCGGTGCTTTAGTGCTGGTATGATCGCATCCGACATGTTCTGCGCTCCGTTTCTCCTTATGCCTTCCCCTCCAGCTCCATTCTCCGTGATTCAACCCCTCCGAGCTCACCCAACGCGAAACCCCGGTTTACCACGGCATAAAATGGACACCGGACGTCCAAAACAATATAATTAAAATATTTCTTCGCCCATACCCCGTCGTCGCGTGACCCGATAAAAAAAAAGAGGGATGCAACACGAGGACTTCCCAGGAGGTCACCCATCCTAGTACTACTCTCGCCCAAGCACGCTTAACTTCGGAGTTCTGATGGGATCCGGTGCTTTAGTGCTGGTATGATCGCATCCGACATGTTCTGCGCTCCGTTTCTCCTTATGCCTTCCCCTCCAGCTCCATTCTCCGTGATTCAACCCCTCCGAGCTCACCCAACGCGAAACCCCGGTTTACCACGGCATAAAACGGACACCGGACGTCCAAAACAATATAATTAAAATATTTCTTCGCCCATACCCCGTCGTCGCGTGACCCGATACAAAAAAAGAGGGATGCAACACGAGGACTTCCCAGGAGGTCACCCATCCTAGTACTACTCTCGCCCAAGCACGCTTAACTTCGGAGTTCTGATGGGATCCGGTGCTTTAGTGCTGGTATGATCGCATCCGACATGTTCTGCGCTCCGTTTCTCCTTATGCCTTCCCCTCCAGCTCCATTCTCCGTGATTCAACCCCTCCGAGCTCACCCAACGCGAAACCCCGGTTTACCACGGCATAAAACGGACACCGGACGTCCAAAACAATATAATTAAAATATTTCTTCGCCCATACCCCGTCGTCGCGTGACCCGATACAAAAAAAGAGGGATGCAACACGAGGACTTCCCAGGAGGTCACCCATCCTAGTACTACTCTCGCCCAAGCACGCTTAACTTCGGAGTTCTGATGGGATCCGGTGCTTTAGTGCTGGTATGATCGCATCCGACATGTTCTGCGCTCCGTTTCTCCTTATGCCTTCCCCTCCAGCTCCATTCTCCGTGATTCAACCCCTCCGAGCTCACCCAACGCGAAACCCCGGTTTACCACGGCATAAAACGGACACCGGACGTCCAAAACAATATAATTAAAATATTTCTTCGCCCATACCCCGTCGTCGCGTGACCCGATAAAAAAAAAGAGGGATGCAACACGAGGACTTCCCAGGAGGTCACCCATCCTAGTACTACTCTCGCCCAAGCACGCTTAACTTCGGAGTTCTGATGGGATCCGGTGCTTTAGTGCTGGTATGATCGCATCCGACATGTTCTGCGCTCCGTTTCTCCTTATGCCTTCCCCTCCAGCTCCATTCTCCGTGATTCAACCCCTCCGAGCTCACCCAACGCGAAACCCCGGTTTACCACGGCATAAAACGGACACCGGACGTCCAAAACAATATAATTAAAATATTTCTTCGCCCATACCCCGTCGTCGCGTGACCCGATAAAAAAAAAGAGGGATGCAACACGAGGACTTCCCAGGAGGTCACCCATCCTAGTACTACTCTCGCCCAAGCACGCTTAACTTCGGAGTTCTGATGGGATCCGGTGCTTTAGTGCTGGTATGATCGCATCCGACATGTTCTGCGCTCCGTTTCTCCTTATGCCTTCCCCTCCAGCTCCATTCTCCGTGATTCAACCCCTCCGAGCGAATCCAACGCGAAACCCCGGTTTACCACGGCATAAAACGGACACCGGACGTCCAAAACAATATAATTAAAATATTTCTTCGCCCATACCCCGTCGTCGCGTGACCCGATACAAAAAAAGAGGGATGCAACACGAGGACTTCCCAGGAGGTCACCCATCCTAGTACTACTCTCGCCCAAGCACGCTTAACTTCGGAGTTCTGATGGGATCCGGTGCTTTAGTGCTGGTATGATCGCATCCGACATGTTCTGCGCTCCGTTTCTCCTTATGCCTTCCCCTCCAGCTCCATTCTCCGTGATTCAACCCCTCCGAGCTCACCCAACGCGAAACCCCGGTTTACCACGGCATAAAACGGACACCGGACGTCCAAAACAATATAATTAAAATATTTCTTCGCCCATACCCCGTCGTCGCGTGACCCGATAAAAAAAAAGAGGGATGCAACACGAGGACTTCCCAGGAGGTCACCCATCCTAGTACTACTCTCGCCCAAGCACGCTTAACTTCGGATTTCTGATGGGATCCGGTGCTTTAGTGCTGGTATGATCGCATCCGACATGTTCTGCGCTCCGTTTCTCCTTATGCCTTCCCCTCCAGCTCCATTCTCCGTGATTCAACCCCTCCGAGCTCACCCAACGCGAAACCCCGGTTTACCACGGCATAAAACGGACACCGGACGTCCAAAACAATATAATTAAAATATTTCTTCGCCCATACCCCGTCGTCGCGTGACCCGATAAAAAAAAAGAGGGATGCAACACGAGGACTTCCCAGGAGGTCACCCATCCTAGTACTACTCTCGCCCAAGCACGCTTAACTTCGGAGTTCTGATGGGATCCGGTGCTTTAGTGCTGGTATGATCGCATCCGACATGTTCTGCGCTCCGTTTCTCCTTATGCCTTCCCCTCCAGCTCCATTCTCCGTGATTCAACCCCTCCGAGCTCACCCAACGCGAAACCCCGGTTTACCACGGCATAAAACGGACACCGGACGTCCAAAACAATATAATTAAAATATTTCTTCGCCCATACCCCGTCGTCGCGTGACCCGATACAAAAAAAGAGGGATGCAACACGAGGACTTCCCAGGAGGTCACCCATCCTAGTACTACTCTCGCCCAAGCACGCTTAACTTCGGAGTTCTGATGGGATCCGGTGCTTTAGTGCTGGTATGATCGCATCCGACATGTTCTGCGCTCCGTTTCTCCTTATGCCTTCCCCTCCAGCTCCATTCTCCGTGATTCAACCCCTCCGAGCTCACCCAACGCGAAACCCCGGTTTACCACGGCATAAAACGGACACCGGACGTCCAAAACAATATAATTAAAATATTTCTTCGCCCATACCCCGTCGTCGCGTGACCCGATAAAAAAAAAGAGGGATGCAACACGAGGACTTCCCAGGAGGTCACCCATCCTAGTACTACTCTCGCCCAAGCACGCTTAACTTCGGAGTTCTGATGGGATCCGGTGCTTTAGTGCTGGTATGATCGCATCCGACATGTTCTGCGCTCCGTTTCTCCTTATGCCTTCCCCTCCAGCTCCATTCTCCGTGATTCAACCCCTCCGAGCGAATCCAACGCGAAACCCCGGTTTACCACGGCATAAAACGGACACCGGACGTCCAAAACAATATAATTAAAATATTTCTTCGCCCATACCCCGTCGTCGCGTGACCCGATACAAAAAAAGAGGGATGCAACACGAGGACTTCCCAGGAGGTCACCCATCCTAGTACTACTCTCGCCCAAGCACGCTTAACTTCGGAGTTCTGATGGGATCCGGTGCTTTAGTGCTGGTATGATCGCATCCGACATGTTCTGCGCTCCGTTTCTCCTTATGCCTTCCCCTCCAGCTCCATTCTCCGTGATTCAACCCCTCCGAGCTCACCCAACGCGAAACCCCGGTTTACCACGGCATAAAACGGACACCGGACGTCCAAAACAATATAATTAAAATATTTCTTCGCCCATACCCCGTCGTCGCGTGACCCGATACAAAAAAAGAGGGATGCAACACGAGGACTTCCCAGGAGGTCACCCATCCTAGTACTACTCTCGCCCAAGCACGCTTAACTTCGGAGTTCTGATGGGATCCGGTGCTTTAGTGCTGGTATGATCGCATCCGACATGTTCTGCGCTCCGTTTCTCCTTATGCCTTCCCCTCCAGCTCCATTCTCCGTGATTCAACCCCTCCGAGCTCACCCAACGCGAAACCCCGGTTTACCACGGCATAAAATGGACACCGGACGTCCAAAACAATATAATTAAAATATTTCTTCGCCCATACCCCGTCGTCGCGTGACCCGATAAAAAAAAAGAGGGATGCAACACGAGGACTTCCCAGGAGGTCACCCATCCTAGTACTACTCTCGCCCAAGCACGCTTAACTTCGGAGTTCTGATGGGATCCGGTGCTTTAGTGCTGGTATGATCGCATCCGACATGTTCTGCGCTCCGTTTCTCCTTATGCCTTCCCCTCCAGCTCCATTCTCCGTGATTCAACCCCTCCGAGCTCACCCAACGCGAAACCCCGGTTTACCACGGCATAAAACGGACACCGGACGTCCAAAACAATATAATTAAAATATTTCTTCGCCCATACCCCGTCGTCGCGTGACCCGATACAAAAAAAGAGGGATGCAACACGAGGACTTCCCAGGAGGTCACCCATCCTAGTACTACTCTCGCCCAAGCACGCTTAACTTCGGAGTTCTGATGGGATCCGGTGCTTTAGTGCTGGTATGATCGCATCCGACATGTTCTGCGCTCCGTTTCTCCTTATGCCTTCCCCTCCAGCTCCATTCTCCGTGATTCAACCCCTCCGAGCTCACCCAACGCGAAACCCCGGTTTACCACGGCATAAAACGGACACCGGACGTCCAAAACAATATAATTAAAATATTTCTTCGCCCATACCCCGTCGTCGCGTGACCCGATACAAAAAAAGAGGGATGCAACACGAGGACTTCCCAGGAGGTCACCCATCCTAGTACTACTCTCGCCCAAGCACGCTTAACTTCGGAGTTCTGATGGGATCCGGTGCTTTAGTGCTGGTATGATCGCATCCGACATGTTCTGCGCTCCGTTTCTCCTTATGCCTTCCCCTCCAGCTCCATTCTCCGTGATTCAACCCCTCCGAGCTCACCCAACGCGAAACCCCGGTTTACCACGGCATAAAACGGACACCGGACGTCCAAAACAATATAATTAAAATATTTCTTCGCCCATACCCCGTCGTCGCGTGACCCGATAAAAAAAAAGAGGGATGCAACACGAGGACTTCCCAGGAGGTCACCCATCCTAGTACTACTCTCGCCCAAGCACGCTTAACTTCGGAGTTCTGATGGGATCCGGTGCTTTAGTGCTGGTATGATCGCATCCGACATGTTCTGCGCTCCGTTTCTCCTTATGCCTTCCCCTCCAGCTCCATTCTCCGTGATTCAACCCCTCCGAGCTCACCCAACGCGAAACCCCGGTTTACCACGGCATAAAACGGACACCGGACGTCCAAAACAATATAATTAAAATATTTCTTCGCCCATACCCCGTCGTCGCGTGACCCGATACAAAAAAAGAGGGATGCAACACGAGGACTTCCCAGGAGGTCACCCATCCTAGTACTACTCTCGCCCAAGCACGCTTAACTTCGGAGTTCTGATGGGATCCGGTGCTTTAGTGCTGGTATGATCGCATCCGACATGTTCTGCGCTCCGTTTCTCCTTATGCCTTCCCCTCCAGCTCCATTCTCCGTGATTCAACCCCTCCGAGCTCACCCAACGCGAAACCCCGGTTTACCACGGCATAAAACGGACACCGGACGTCCAAAACAATATAATTAAAATATTTCTTCGCCCATACCCCGTCGTCGCGTGACCCGATACAAAAAAAGAGGGATGCAACACGAGGACTTCCCAGGAGGTCACCCATCCTAGTACTACTCTCGCCCAAGCACGCTTAACTTCGGAGTTCTGATGGGATCCGGTGCTTTAGTGCTGGTATGATCGCATCCGACATGTTCTGCGCTCCGTTTCTCCTTATGCCTTCCCCTCCAGCTCCATTCTCCGTGATTCAACCCCTCCGAGCTCACCCAACGCGAAACCCCGGTTTACCACGGCATAAAACGGACACCGGACGTCCAAAACAATATAATTAAAATATTTCTTCGCCCATACCCCGTCGTCGCGTGACCCGATAAAAAAAAAGAGGGATGCAACACGAGGACTTCCCAGGAGGTCACCCATCCTAGTACTACTCTCGCCCAAGCACGCTTAACTTCGGAGTTCTGATGGGATCCGGTGCTTTAGTGCTGGTATGATCGCATCCGACATGTTCTGCGCTCCGTTTCTCCTTATGCCTTCCCCTCCAGCTCCATTCTCCGTGATTCAACCCCTCCGAGCTCACCCAACGCGAAACCCCGGTTTACCACGGCATAAAACGGACACCGGACGTCCAAAACAATATAATTAAAATATTTCTTCGCCCATACCCCGTCGTCGCGTGACCCGATACAAAAAAAGAGGGATGCAACACGAGGACTTCCCAGGAGGTCACCCATCCTAGTACTACTCTCGCCCAAGCACGCTTAACTTCGGAGTTCTGATGGGATCCGGTGCTTTAGTGCTGGTATGATCGCATCCGACATGTTCTGCGCTCCGTTTCTCCTTATGCCTTCCCCTCCAGCTCCATTCTCCGTGATTCAACCCCTCCGAGCTCACCCAACGCGAAACCCCGGTTTACCACGGCATAAAACGGACACCGGACGTCCAAAACAATATAATTAAAATATTTCTTCGCCCATACCCCGTCGTCGCGTGACCCGATAAAAAAAAAGAGGGATGCAACACGAGGACTTCCCAGGAGGTCACCCATCCTAGTACTACTCTCGCCCAAGCACGCTTAACTTCGGAGTTCTGATGGGATCCGGTGCTTTAGTGCTGGTATGATCGCATCCGACATGTTCTGCGCTCCGTTTCTCCTTATGCCTTCCCCTCCAGCTCCATTCTCCGTGATTCAACCCCTCCGAGCTCACCCAACGCGAAACCCCGGTTTACCACGGCATAAAACGGACACCGGACGTCCAAAACAATATAATTAAAATATTTCTTCGCCCATACCCCGTCGTCGCGTGACCCGATACAAAAAAAGAGGGATGCAACACGAGGACTTCCCAGGAGGTCACCCATCCTAGTACTACTCTCGCCCAAGCACGCTTAACTTCGGAGTTCTGATGGGATCCGGTGCTTTAGTGCTGGTATGATCGCATCCGACATGTTCTGCGCTCCGTTTCTCCTTATGCCTTCCCCTCCAGCTCCATTCTCCGTGATTCAACCCCTCCGAGCTCACCCAACGCGAAACCCCGGTTTACCACGGCATAAAACGGACACCGGACGTCCAAAACAATATAATTAAAATATTTCTTCGCCCATACCCCGTCGTCGCGTGACCCGATACAAAAAAAGAGGGATGCAACACGAGGACTTCCCAGGAGGTCACCCATCCTAGTACTACTCTCGCCCAAGCACGCTTAACTTCGGAGTTCTGATGGGATCCGGTGCTTTAGTGCTGGTATGATCGCATCCGACATGTTCTGCGCTCCGTTTCTCCTTATGCCTTCCCCTCCAGCTCCATTCTCCGTGATTCAACCCCTCCGAGCTCACCCAACGCGAAACCCCGGTTTACCACGGCATAAAACGGACACCGGACGTCCAAAACAATATAATTAAAATATTTCTTCGCCCATACCCCGTCGTCGCGTGACCCGATACAAAAAAAGAGGGATGCAACACGAGGACTTCCCAGGAGGTCACCCATCCTAGTACTACTCTCGCCCAAGCACGCTTAACTTCGGAGTTCTGATGGGATCCGGTGCTTTAGTGCTGGTATGATCGCATCCGACATGTTCTGCGCTCCGTTTCTCCTTATGCCTTCCCCTCCAGCTCCATTCTCCGTGATTCAACCCCTCCGAGCTCACCCAACGCGAAACCCCGGTTTACCACGGCATAAAACGGACACCGGACGTCCAAAACAATATAATTAAAATATTTCTTCGCCCATACCCCGTCGTCGCGTGACCCGATAAAAAAAAAGAGGGATGCAACACGAGGACTTCCCAGGAGGTCACCCATCCTAGTACTACTCTCGCCCAAGCACGCTTAACTTCGGAGTTCTGATGGGATCCGGTGCTTTAGTGCTGGTATGATCGCATCCGACATGTTCTGCGCTCCGTTTCTCCTTATGCCTTCCCCTCCAGCTCCATTCTCCGTGATTCAACCCCTCCGAGCTCACCCAACGCGAAACCCCGGTTTACCACGGCATAAAACGGACACCGGACGTCCAAAACAAAATAATTAAAATATTTCTTCGCCCATACCCCGTCGTCGCGTGACCCGATACAAAAAAAGAGGGATGCAACACGAGGACTTCCCAGGAGGTCACCCATCCTAGTACTACTCTCGCCCAAGCACGCTTAACTTCGGAGTTCTGATGGGATCCGGTGCTTTAGTGCTGGTATGATCGCATCCGACATGTTCTGCGCTCCGTTTCTCCTTATGCCTTCCCCTCCAGCTCCATTCTCCGTGATTCAACCCCTCCGAGCTCACCCAACGCGAAACCCCGGTTTACCACGGCATAAAACGGACACCGGACGTCCAAAACAATATAATTAAAATATTTCTTCGCCCATACCCCGTCGTCGCGTGACCCGATACAAAAAAAGAGGGATGCAACACGAGGACTTCCCAGGAGGTCACCCATCCTAGTACTACTCTCGCCCAAGCACGCTTAACTTCGGAGTTCTGATGGGATCCGGTGCTTTAGTGCTGGTATGATCGCATCCGACATGTTCTGCGCTCCGTTTCTCCTTATGCCTTCCCCTCCAGCTCCATTCTCCGTGATTCAACCCCTCCGAGCTCACCCAACGCGAAACCCCGGTTTACCACGGCATAAAACGGACACCGGACGTCCAAAACAATATAATTAAAATATTTCTTCGCCCATACCCCGTCGTCGCGTGACCCGATAAAAAAAAGAGGGATGCAACACGAGGACTTCCCAGGAGGTCACCCATCCTAGTACTACTCTCGCCCAAGCACGCTTAACTTCGGAGTTCTGATGGGATCCGGTGCTTTAGTGCTGGTATGATCGCATCCGACATGTTCTGCGCTCCGTTTCTCCTTATGCCTTCCCCTCCAGCTCCATTCTCCGTGATTCAACCCCTCCGAGCGAATCCAACGCGAAACCCCGGTTTACCACGGCATAAAACGGACACCGGACGTCCAAAACAATATAATTAAAATATTTCTTCGCCCATACCCCGTCGTCGCGTGACCCGATAAAAAAAAAGAGGGATGCAACACGAGGACTTCCCAGGAGGTCACCCATCCTAGTACTACTCTCGCCCAAGCACGCTTAACTTCGGAGTTCTGATGGGATCCGGTGCTTTAGTGCTGGTATGATCGCATCCGACATGTTCTGCGCTCCGTTTCTCCTTATGCCTTCCCCTCCAGCTCCATTCTCCGTGATTCAACCCCTCCGAGCTCACCCAACGCGAAACCCCGGTTTACCACGGCATAAAACGGACACCGGACGTCCAAAACAATATAATTAAAATATTTCTTCGCCCATACCCCGTCGTCGCGTGACCCGATAAAAAAAAGAGGGATGCAACACGAGGACTTCCCAGGAGGTCACCCATCCTAGTACTACTCTCGCCCAAGCACGCTTAACTTCGGATTTCTGATGGGATCCGGTGCTTTAGTGCTGGTATGATCGCATCCGACATGTTCTGCGCTCCGTTTCTCCTTATGCCTTCCCCTCCAGCTCCATTCTCCGTGATTCAACCCCTCCGAGCTCACCCAACGCGAAACCCCGGTTTACCACGGCATAAAACGGACACCGGACGTCCAAAACAATATAATTAAAATATTTCTTCGCCCATACCCCGTCGTCGCGTGACCCGATAAAAAAAAAGAGGGATGCAACACGAGGACTTCCCAGGAGGTCACCCATCCTAGTACTACTCTCGCCCAAGCACGCTTAACTTCGGAGTTCTGATGGGATCCGGTGCTTTAGTGCTGGTATGATCGCATCCGACATGTTCTGCGCTCCGTTTCTCCTTATGCCTTCCCCTCCAGCTCCATTCTCCGTGATTCAACCCCTCCGAGCTCACCCAACGCGAAACCCCGGTTTACCACGGCATAAAACGGACACCGGACGTCCAAAACAATATAATTAAAATATTTCTTCGCCCATACCCCGTCGTCGCGTGACCCGATACAAAAAAAGAGGGATGCAACACGAGGACTTCCCAGGAGGTCACCCATCCTAGTACTACTCTCGCCCAAGCACGCTTAACTTCGGAGTTCTGATGGGATCCGGTGCTTTAGTGCTGGTATGATCGCATCCGACATGTTCTGCGCTCCGTTTCTCCTTATGCCTTCCCCTCCAGCTCCATTCTCCGTGATTCAACCCCTCCGAGCTCACCCAACGCGAAACCCCGGTTTACCACGGCATAAAACGGACACCGGACGTCCAAAACAATATAATTAAAATATTTCTTCGCCCATACCCCGTCGTCGCGTGACCCGATACAAAAAAAGAGGGATGCAACACGAGGACTTCCCAGGAGGTCACCCATCCTAGTACTACTCTCGCCCAAGCACGCTTAACTTCGGAGTTCTGATGGGATCCGGTGCTTTAGTGCTGGTATGATCGCATCCGACATGTTCTGCGCTCCGTTTCTCCTTATGCCTTCCCCTCCAGCTCCATTCTCCGTGATTCAACCCCTCCGAGCTCACCCAACGCGAAACCCCGGTTTACCACGGCATAAAACGGACACCGGACGTCCAAAACAATATAATTAAAATATTTCTTCGCCCATACCCCGTCGTCGCGTGACCCGATACAAAAAAAGAGGGATGCAACACGAGGACTTCCCAGGAGGTCACCCATCCTAGTACTACTCTCGCCCAAGCACGCTTAACTTCGGAGTTCTGATGGGATCCGGTGCTTTAGTGCTGGTATGATCGCATCCGACATGTTCTGCGCTCCGTTTCTCCTTATGCCTTCCCCTCCAGCTCCATTCTCCGTGATTCAACCCCTCCGAGCTCACCCAACGCGAAACCCCGGTTTACCACGGCATAAAACGGACACCGGACGTCCAAAACAATATAATTAAAATATTTCTTCGCCCATACCCCGTCGTCGCGTGACCCGATAAAAAAAAAGAGGGATGCAACACGAGGACTTCCCAGGAGGTCACCCATCCTAGTACTACTCTCGCCCAAGCACGCTTAACTTCGGAGTTCTGATGGGATCCGGTGCTTTAGTGCTGGTATGATCGCATCCGACATGTTCTGCGCTCCGTTTCTCCTTATGCCTTCCCCTCCAGCTCCATTCTCCGTGATTCAACCCCTCCGAGCTCACCCAACGCGAAACCCCGGTTTACCACGGCATAAAACGGACACCGGACGTCCAAAACAATATAATTAAAATATTTCTTCGCCCATACCCCGTCGTCGCGTGACCCGATACAAAAAAAGAGGGATGCAACACGAGGACTTCCCAGGAGGTCACCCATCCTAGTACTACTCTCGCCCAAGCACGCTTAACTTCGGAGTTCTGATGGGATCCGGTGCTTTAGTGCTGGTATGATCGCATCCGACATGTTCTGCGCTCCGTTTCTCCTTATGCCTTCCCCTCCAGCTCCATTCTCCGTGATTCAACCCCTCCGAGCTCACCCAACGCGAAACCCCGGTTTACCACGGCATAAAACGGACACCGGACGTCCAAAACAATATAATTAAAATATTTCTTCGCCCATACCCCGTCGTCGCGTGACCCGATAAAAAAAAAGAGGGATGCAACACGAGGACTTCCCAGGAGGTCACCCATCCTAGTACTACTCTCGCCCAAGCACGCTTAACTTCGGAGTTCTGATGGGATCCGGTGCTTTAGTGCTGGTATGATCGCATCCGACATGTTCTGCGCTCCGTTTCTCCTTATGCCTTCCCCTCCAGCTCCATTCTCCGTGATTCAACCCCTCCGAGCTCACCCAACGCGAAACCCCGGTTTACCACGGCATAAAACGGACACCGGACGTCCAAAACAATATAATTAAAATATTTCTTCGCCCATACCCCGTCGTCGCGTGACCCGATAAAAAAAAAGAGGGATGCAACACGAGGACTTCCCAGGAGGTCACCCATCCTAGTACTACTCTCGCCCAAGCACGCTTAACTTCGGAGTTCTGATGGGATCCGGTGCTTTAGTGCTGGTATGATCGCATCCGACATGTTCTGCGCTCCGTTTCTCCTTATGCCTTCCCCTCCAGCTCCATTCTCCGTGATTCAACCCCTCCGAGCTCACCCAACGCGAAACCCCGGTTTACCACGGCATAAAACGGACACCGGACGTCCAAAACAATATAATTAAAATATTTCTTCGCCCATACCCCGTCGTCGCGTGACCCGATACAAAAAAAGAGGGATGCAACACGAGGACTTCCCAGGAGGTCACCCATCCTAGTACTACTCTCGCCCAAGCACGCTTAACTTCGGAGTTCTGATGGGATCCGGTGCTTTAGTGCTGGTATGATCGCATCCGACATGTTCTGCGCTCCGTTTCTCCTTATGCCTTCCCCTCCAGCTCCATTCTCCGTGATTCAACCCCTCCGAGCTCACCCAACGCGAAACCCCGGTTTACCACGGCATAAAACGGACACCGGACGTCCAAAACAATATAATTAAAATATTTCTTCGCCCATACCCCGTCGTCGCGTGACCCGATAAAAAAAAAGAGGGATGCAACACGAGGACTTCCCAGGAGGTCACCCATCCTAGTACTACTCTCGCCCAAGCACGCTTAACTTCGGAGTTCTGATGGGATCCGGTGCTTTAGTGCTGGTATGATCGCATCCGACATGTTCTGCGCTCCGTTTCTCCTTATGCCTTCCCCTCCAGCTCCATTCTCCGTGATTCAACCCCTCCGAGCTCACCCAACGCGAAACCCCGGTTTACCACGGCATAAAACGGACACCGGACGTCCAAAACAATATAATTAAAATATTTCTTCGCCCATACCCCGTCGTCGCGTGACCCGATACAAAAAAAGAGGGATGCAACACGAGGACTTCCCAGGAGGTCACCCATCCTAGTACTACTCTCGCCCAAGCACGCTTAACTTCGGAGTTCTGATGGGATCCGGTGCTTTAGTGCTGGTATGATCGCATCCGACATGTTCTGCGCTCCGTTTCTCCTTATGCCTTCCCCTCCAGCTCCATTCTCCGTGATTCAACCCCTCCGAGCTCACCCAACGCGAAACCCCGGTTTACCACGGCATAAAACGGACACCGGACGTCCAAAACAATATAATTAAAATATTTCTTCGCCCATACCCCGTCGTCGCGTGACCCGATAAAAAAAAAGAGGGATGCAACACGAGGACTTCCCAGGAGGTCACCCATCCTAGTACTACTCTCGCCCAAGCACGCTTAACTTCGGAGTTCTGATGGGATCCGGTGCTTTAGTGCTGGTATGATCGCATCCGACATGTTCTGCGCTCCGTTTCTCCTTATGCCTTCCCCTCCAGCTCCATTCTCCGTGATTCAACCCCTCCGAGCTCACCCAACGCGAAACCCCGGTTTACCACGGCATAAAACGGACACCGGACGTCCAAAACAATATAATTAAAATATTTCTTCGCCCATACCCCGTCGTCGCGTGACCCGATAAAAAAAAAGAGGGATGCAACACGAGGACTTCCCAGGAGGTCACCCATCCTAGTACTACTCTCGCCCAAGCACGCTTAACTTCGGAGTTCTGATGGGATCCGGTGCTTTAGTGCTGGTATGATCGCATCCGACATGTTCTGCGCTCCGTTTCTCCTTATGCCTTCCCCTCCAGCTCCATTCTCCGTGATTCAACCCCTCCGAGCTCACCCAACGCGAAACCCCGGTTTACCACGGCATAAAACGGACACCGGACGTCCAAAACAATATAATTAAAATATTTCTTCGCCCATACCCCGTCGTCGCGTGACCCGATACAAAAAAAGAGGGATGCAACACGAGGACTTCCCAGGAGGTCACCCATCCTAGTACTACTCTCGCCCAAGCACGCTTAACTTCGGAGTTCTGATGGGATCCGGTGCTTTAGTGCTGGTATGATCGCATCCGACATGTTCTGCGCTCCGTTTCTCCTTATGCCTTCCCCTCCAGCTCCATTCTCCGTGATTCAACCCCTCCGAGCTCACCCAACGCGAAACCCCGGTTTACCACGGCATAAAACGGACACCGGACGTCCAAAACAATATAATTAAAATATTTCTTCGCCCATACCCCGTCGTCGCGTGACCCGATACAAAAAAAGAGGGATGCAACACGAGGACTTCCCAGGAGGTCACCCATCCTAGTACTACTCTCGCCCAAGCACGCTTAACTTCGGAGTTCTGATGGGATCCGGTGCTTTAGTGCTGGTATGATCGCATCCGACATGTTCTGCGCTCCGTTTCTCCTTATGCCTTCCCCTCCAGCTCCATTCTCCGTGATTCAACCCCTCCGAGCTCACCCAACGCGAAACCCCGGTTTACCACGGCATAAAACGGACACCGGACGTCCAAAACAATATAATTAAAATATTTCTTCGCCCATACCCCGTCGTCGCGTGACCCGATAAAAAAAAAGAGGGATGCAACACGAGGACTTCCCAGGAGGTCACCCATCCTAGTACTACTCTCGCCCAAGCACGCTTAACTTCGGAGTTCTGATGGGATCCGGTGCTTTAGTGCTGGTATGATCGCATCCGACATGTTCTGCGCTCCGTTTCTCCTTATGCCTTCCCCTCCAGCTCCATTCTCCGTGATTCAACCCCTCCGAGCTCACCCAACGCGAAACCCCGGTTTACCACGGCATAAAACGGACACCGGACGTCCAAAACAATATAATTAAAATATTTCTTCGCCCATACCCCGTCGTCGCGTGACCCGATACAAAAAAAGAGGGATGCAACACGAGGACTTCCCAGGAGGTCACCCATCCTAGTACTACTCTCGCCCAAGCACGCTTAACTTCGGAGTTCTGATGGGATCCGGTGCTTTAGTGCTGGTATGATCGCATCCGACATGTTCTGCGCTCCGTTTCTCCTTATGCCTTCCCCTCCAGCTCCATTCTCCGTGATTCAACCCCTCCGAGCTCACCCAACGCGAAACCCCGGTTTACCACGGCATAAAACGGACACCGGACGTCCAAAACAATATAATTAAAATATTTCTTCGCCCATACCCCGTCGTCGCGTGACCCGATACAAAAAAAGAGGGATGCAACACGAGGACTTCCCAGGAGGTCACCCATCCTAGTACTACTCTCGCCCAAGCACGCTTAACTTCGGAGTTCTGATGGGATCCGGTGCTTTAGTGCTGGTATGATCGCATCCGACATGTTCTGCGCTCCGTTTCTCCTTATGCCTTCCCCTCCAGCTCCATTCTCCGTGATTCAACCCCTCCGAGCTCACCCAACGCGAAACCCCGGTTTACCACGGCATAAAACGGACACCGGACGTCCAAAACAATATAATTAAAATATTTCTTCGCCCATACCCCGTCGTCGCGTGACCCGATAAAAAAAAAGAGGGATGCAACACGAGGACTTCCCAGGAGGTCACCCATCCTAGTACTACTCTCGCCCAAGCACGCTTAACTTCGGAGTTCTGATGGGATCCGGTGCTTTAGTGCTGGTATGATCGCATCCGACATGTTCTGCGCTCCGTTTCTCCTTATGCCTTCCCCTCCAGCTCCATTCTCCGTGATTCAACCCCTCCGAGCTCACCCAACGCGAAACCCCGGTTTACCACGGCATAAAACGGACACCGGACGTCCAAAACAATATAATTAAAATATTTCTTCGCCCATACCCCGTCGTCGCGTGACCCGATACAAAAAAAGAGGGATGCAACACGAGGACTTCCCAGGAGGTCACCCATCCTAGTACTACTCTCGCCCAAGCACGCTTAACTTCGGAGTTCTGATGGGATCCGGTGCTTTAGTGCTGGTATGATCGCATCCGACAT
This sequence comes from Avena sativa, assembly GCA_916181665.1. NCBI lineage: Eukaryota > Viridiplantae > Streptophyta > Magnoliopsida > Poales > Poaceae > Avena > Avena sativa. The sequence continues at coordinate 267,902,150 of OV702296.1, forward strand.
GTTCTGCGCTCCGTTTCTCCTTATGCCTTCCCCTCCAGCTCCATTCTCCGTGATTCAACCCCTCCGAGCTCACCCAACGCGAAACCCCGGTTTACCACGGCATAAAACGGACACCGGACGTCCAAAACAATATAATTAAAATATTTCTTCGCCCATACCCCGTCGTCGCGTGACCCGATACAAAAAAAGAGGGATGCAACACGAGGACTTCCCAGGAGGTCACCCATCCTAGTACTACTCTCGCCCAAGCACGCTTAACTTCGGAGTTCTGATGGGATCCGGTGCTTTAGTGCTGGTATGATCGCATCCGACATGTTCTGCGCTCCGTTTCTCCTTATGCCTTCCCCTCCAGCTCCATTCTCCGTGATTCAACCCCTCCGAGCTCACCCAACGCGAAACCCCGGTTTACCACGGCATAAAACGGACACCGGACGTCCAAAACAATATAATTAAAATATTTCTTCGCCCATACCCCGTCGTCGCGTGACCCGATACAAAAAAAGAGGGATGCAACACGAGGACTTCCCAGGAGGTCACCCATCCTAGTACTACTCTCGCCCAAGCACGCTTAACTTCGGAGTTCTGATGGGATCCGGTGCTTTAGTGCTGGTATGATCGCATCCGACATGTTCTGCGCTCCGTTTCTCCTTATGCCTTCCCCTCCAGCTCCATTCTCCGTGATTCAACCCCTCCGAGCTCACCCAACGCGAAACCCCGGTTTACCACGGCATAAAACGGACACCGGACGTCCAAAACAATATAATTAAAATATTTCTTCGCCCATACCCCGTCGTCGCGTGACCCGATACAAAAAAAGAGGGATGCAACACGAGGACTTCCCAGGAGGTCACCCATCCTAGTACTACTCTCGCCCAAGCACGCTTAACTTCGGAGTTCTGATGGGATCCGGTGCTTTAGTGCTGGTATGATCGCATCCGACATGTTCTGCGCTCCGTTTCTCCTTATGCCTTCCCCTCCAGCTCCATTCTCCGTGATTCAACCCCTCCGAGCTCACCCAACGCGAAACCCCGGTTTACCACGGCATAAAACGGACACCGGACGTCCAAAACAATATAATTAAAATATTTCTTCGCCCATACCCCGTCGTCGCGTGACCCGATACAAAAAAAGAGGGATGCAACACGAGGACTTCCCAGGAGGTCACCCATCCTAGTACTACTCTCGCCCAAGCACGCTTAACTTCGGAGTTCTGATGGGATCCGGTGCTTTAGTGCTGGTATGATCGCATCCGACATGTTCTGCGCTCCGTTTCTCCTTATGCCTTCCCCTCCAGCTCCATTCTCCGTGATTCAACCCCTCCGAGCTCACCCAACGCGAAACCCCGGTTTACCACGGCATAAAACGGACACCGGACGTCCAAAACAATATAATTAAAATATTTCTTCGCCCATACCCCGTCGTCGCGTGACCCGATAAAAAAAAAGAGGGATGCAACACGAGGACTTCCCAGGAGGTCACCCATCCTAGTACTACTCTCGCCCAAGCACGCTTAACTTCGGAGTTCTGATGGGATCCGGTGCTTTAGTGCTGGTATGATCGCATCCGACATGTTCTGCGCTCCGTTTCTCCTTATGCCTTCCCCTCCAGCTCCATTCTCCGTGATTCAACCCCTCCGAGCTCACCCAACGCGAAACCCCGGTTTACCACGGCATAAAACGGACACCGGACGTCCAAAACAATATAATTAAAATATTTCTTCGCCCATACCCCGTCGTCGCGTGACCCGATACAAAAAAAGAGGGATGCAACACGAGGACTTCCCAGGAGGTCACCCATCCTAGTACTACTCTCGCCCAAGCACGCTTAACTTCGGAGTTCTGATGGGATCCGGTGCTTTAGTGCTGGTATGATCGCATCCGACATGTTCTGCGCTCCGTTTCTCCTTATGCCTTCCCCTCCAGCTCCATTCTCCGTGATTCAACCCCTCCGAGCTCACCCAACGCGAAACCCCGGTTTACCACGGCATAAAACGGACACCGGACGTCCAAAACAATATAATTAAAATATTTCTTCGCCCATACCCCGTCGTCGCGTGACCCGATAAAAAAAAAGAGGGATGCAACACGAGGACTTCCCAGGAGGTCACCCATCCTAGTACTACTCTCGCCCAAGCACGCTTAACTTCGGAGTTCTGATGGGATCCGGTGCTTTAGTGCTGGTATGATCGCATCCGACATGTTCTGCGCTCCGTTTCTCCTTATGCCTTCCCCTCCAGCTCCATTCTCCGTGATTCAACCCCTCCGAGCTCACCCAACGCGAAACCCCGGTTTACCACGGCATAAAACGGACACCGGACGTCCAAAACAATATAATTAAAATATTTCTTCGCCCATACCCCGTCGTCGCGTGACCCGATACAAAAAAAGAGGGATGCAACACGAGGACTTCCCAGGAGGTCACCCATCCTAGTACTACTCTCGCCCAAGCACGCTTAACTTCGGAGTTCTGATGGGATCCGGTGCTTTAGTGCTGGTATGATCGCATCCGACATGTTCTGCGCTCCGTTTCTCCTTATGCCTTCCCCTCCAGCTCCATTCTCCGTGATTCAACCCCTCCGAGCTCACCCAACGCGAAACCCCGGTTTACCACGGCATAAAACGGACACCGGACGTCCAAAACAATATAATTAAAATATTTCTTCGCCCATACCCCGTCGTCGCGTGACCCGATAAAAAAAAAGAGGGATGCAACACGAGGACTTCCCAGGAGGTCACCCATCCTAGTACTACTCTCGCCCAAGCACGCTTAACTTCGGAGTTCTGATGGGATCCGGTGCTTTAGTGCTGGTATGATCGCATCCGACATGTTCTGCGCTCCGTTTCTCCTTATGCCTTCCCCTCCAGCTCCATTCTCCGTGATTCAACCCCTCCGAGCTCACCCAACGCGAAACCCCGGTTTACCACGGCATAAAACGGACACCGGACGTCCAAAACAATATAATTAAAATATTTCTTCGCCCATACCCCGTCGTCGCGTGACCCGATAAAAAAAAAGAGGGATGCAACACGAGGACTTCCCAGGAGGTCACCCATCCTAGTACTACTCTCGCCCAAGCACGCTTAACTTCGGAGTTCTGATGGGATCCGGTGCTTTAGTGCTGGTATGATCGCATCCGACATGTTCTGCGCTCCGTTTCTCCTTATGCCTTCCCCTCCAGCTCCATTCTCCGTGATTCAACCCCTCCGAGCGAATCCAACGCGAAACCCCGGTTTACCACGGCATAAAACGGACACCGGACGTCCAAAACAATATAATTAAAATATTTCTTCGCCCATACCCCGTCGTCGCGTGACCCGATACAAAAAAAGAGGGATGCAACACGAGGACTTCCCAGGAGGTCACCCATCCTAGTACTACTCTCGCCCAAGCACGCTTAACTTCGGAGTTCTGATGGGATCCGGTGCTTTAGTGCTGGTATGATCGCATCCGACATGTTCTGCGCTCCGTTTCTCCTTATGCCTTCCCCTCCAGCTCCATTCTCCGTGATTCAACCCCTCCGAGCTCACCCAACGCGAAACCCCGGTTTACCACGGCATAAAACGGACACCGGACGTCCAAAACAATATAATTAAAATATTTCTTCGCCCATACCCCGTCGTCGCGTGACCCGATAAAAAAAAAGAGGGATGCAACACGAGGACTTTCCAGGAGGTCACCCATCCTAGTACTACTCTCGCCCAAGCACGCTTAACTTCGGATTTCTGATGGGATCCGGTGCTTTAGTGCTGGTATGATCGCATCCGACATGTTCTGCGCTCCGTTTCTCCTTATGTCTTCCCCTCCAGCTCCATTCTCCGTGATTCAACCCCTCCGAGCTCACCCAACGCGAAACCCCGGTTTACCACGGCATAAAACGGACACCGGACGTCCAAAACAATATAATTAAAATATTTCTTCGCCCATACCCCGTCGTCGCGTGACCCGATAAAAAAAAAGAGGGATGCAACACGAGGACTTCCCAGGAGGTCACCCATCCTAGTACTACTCTCGCCCAAGCACGCTTAACTTCGGAGTTCTGATGGGATCCGGTGCTTTAGTGCTGGTATGATCGCATCCGACATGTTCTGCGCTCCGTTTCTCCTTATGCCTTCCCCTCCAGCTCCATTCTCCGTGATTCAACCCCTCCGAGCGAATCCAACGCGAAACCCCGGTTTACCACGGCATAAAACGGACACCGGACGTCCAAAACAATATAATTAAAATATTTCTTCGCCCATACCCCGTCGTCGCGTGACCCGATACAAAAAAAGAGGGATGCAACACGAGGACTTCCCAGGAGGTCACCCATCCTAGTACTACTCTCGCCCAAGCACGCTTAACTTCGGAGTTCTGATGGGATCCGGTGCTTTAGTGCTGGTATGATCGCATCCGACATGTTCTGCGCTCCGTTTCTCCTTATGCCTTCCCCTCCAGCTCCATTCTCCGTGATTCAACCCCTCCGAGCTCACCCAACGCGAAACCCCGGTTTACCACGGCATAAAACGGACACCGGACGTCCAAAACAATATAATTAAAATATTTCTTCGCCCATACCCCGTCGTCGCGTGACCCGATAAAAAAAAAGAGGGATGCAACACGAGGACTTCCCAGGAGGTCACCCATCCTAGTACTACTCTCGCCCAAGCACGCTTAACTTCGGATTTCTGATGGGATCCGGTGCTTTAGTGCTGGTATGATCGCATCCGACATGTTCTGCGCTCCGTTTCTCCTTATGCCTTCCCCTCCAGCTCCATTCTCCGTGATTCAACCCCTCCGAGCTCACCCAACGCGAAACCCCGGTTTACCACGGCATAAAACGGACACCGGACGTCCAAAACAATATAATTAAAATATTTCTTCGCCCATACCCCGTCGTCGCGTGACCCGATAAAAAAAAGAGGGATGCAACACGAGGACTTCCCAGGAGGTCACCCATCCTAGTACTACTCTCGCCCAAGCACGCTTAACTTCGGAGTTCTGATGGGATCCGGTGCTTTAGTGCTGGTATGATCGCATCCGACATGTTCTGCGCTCCGTTTCTCCTTATGCCTTCCCCTCCAGCTCCATTCTCCGTGATTCAACCCCTCCGAGCTCACCCAACGCGAAACCCCGGTTTACCACGGCATAAAACGGACACCGGACGTCCAAAACAATATAATTAAAATATTTCTTCGCCCATACCCCGTCGTCGCGTGACCCGATACAAAAAAAGAGGGATGCAACACGAGGACTTCCCAGGAGGTCACCCATCCTAGTACTACTCTCGCCCAAGCACGCTTAACTTCGGAGTTCTGATGGGATCCGGTGCTTTAGTGCTGGTATGATCGCATCCGACATGTTCTGCGCTCCGTTTCTCCTTATGCCTTCCCCTCCAGCTCCATTCTCCGTGATTCAACCCCTCCGAGCTCACCCAACGCGAAACCCCGGTTTACCACGGCATAAAACGGACACCGGACGTCCAAAACAATATAATTAAAATATTTCTTCGCCCATACCCCGTCGTCGCGTGACCCGATACAAAAAAAGAGGGATGCAACACGAGGACTTCCCAGGAGGTCACCCATCCTAGTACTACTCTCGCCCAAGCACGCTTAACTTCGGAGTTCTGATGGGATCCGGTGCTTTAGTGCTGGTATGATCGCATCCGACATGTTCTGCGCTCCGTTTCTCCTTATGCCTTCCCCTCCAGCTCCATTCTCCGTGATTCAACCCCTCCGAGCTCACCCAACGCGAAACCCCGGTTTACCACGGCATAAAACGGACACCGGACGTCCAAAACAATATAATTAAAATATTTCTTCGCCCATACCCCGTCGTCGCGTGACCCGATACAAAAAAAGAGGGATGCAACACGAGGACTTCCCAGGAGGTCACCCATCCTAGTACTACTCTCGCCCAAGCACGCTTAACTTCGGAGTTCTGATGGGATCCGGTGCTTTAGTGCTGGTATGATCGCATCCGACATGTTCTGCGCTCCGTTTCTCCTTATGCCTTCCCCTCCAGCTCCATTCTCCGTGATTCAACCCCTCCGAGCTCACCCAACGCGAAACCCCGGTTTACCACGGCATAAAACGGACACCGGACGTCCAAAACAATATAATTAAAATATTTCTTCGCCCATACCCCGTCGTCGCGTGACCCGATACAAAAAAAGAGGGATGCAACACGAGGACTTCCCAGGAGGTCACCCATCCTAGTACTACTCTCGCCCAAGCACGCTTAACTTCGGAGTTCTGATGGGATCCGGTGCTTTAGTGCTGGTATGATCGCATCCGACATGTTCTGCGCTCCGTTTCTCCTTATGCCTTCCCCTCCAGCTCCATTCTCCATGATTCAACCCCTCCGAGCTCACCCAACGCGAAACCCCGGTTTACCACGGCATAAAACGGACACCGGACGTCCAAAACAATATAATTAAAATATTTCTTCGCCCATACCCCGTCGTCGCGTGACCCGATAAAAAAAAAGAGGGATGCAACACGAGGACTTCCCAGGAGGTCACCCATCCTAGTACTACTCTCGCCCAAGCACGCTTAACTTCGGAGTTCTGATGGGATCCGGTGCTTTAGTGCTGGTATGATCGCATCCGACATGTTCTGCGCTCCGTTTCTCCTTATGCCTTCCCCTCCAGCTCCATTCTCCGTGATTCAACCCCTCCGAGCTCACCCAACGCGAAACCCCGGTTTACCACGGCATAAAACGGACACCGGACGTCCAAAACAATATAATTAAAATATTTCTTCGCCCATACCCCGTCGTCGCGTGACCCGATACAAAAAAAGAGGGATGCAACACGAGGACTTCCCAGGAGGTCACCCATCCTAGTACTACTCTCGCCCAAGCACGCTTAACTTCGGAGTTCTGATGGGATCCGGTGCTTTAGTGCTGGTATGATCGCATCCGACATGTTCTGCGCTCCGTTTCTCCTTATGCCTTCCCCTCCAGCTCCATTCTCCGTGATTCAACCCCTCCGAGCTCACCCAACGCGAAACCCCGGTTTACCACGGCATAAAACGGACACCGGACGTCCAAAACAATATAATTAAAATATTTCTTCGCCCATACCCCGTCGTCGCGTGACCCGATAAAAAAAAAGAGGGATGCAACACGAGGACTTCCCAGGAGGTCACCCATCCTAGTACTACTCTCGCCCAAGCACGCTTAACTTCGGAGTTCTGATGGGATCCGGTGCTTTAGTGCTGGTATGATCGCATCCGACATGTTCTGCGCTCCGTTTCTCCTTATGCCTTCCCCTCCAGCTCCATTCTCCGTGATTCAACCCCTCCGAGCTCACCCAACGCGAAACCCCGGTTTACCACGGCATAAAACGGACACCGGACGTCCAAAACAATATAATTAAAATATTTCTTCGCCCATACCCCGTCGTCGCGTGACCCGATACAAAAAAAGAGGGATGCAACACGAGGACTTCCCAGGAGGTCACCCATCCTAGTACTACTCTCGCCCAAGCACGCTTAACTTCGGAGTTCTGATGGGATCCGGTGCTTTAGTGCTGGTATGATCGCATCCGACATGTTCTGCGCTCCGTTTCTCCTTATGCCTTCCCCTCCAGCTCCATTCTCCGTGATTCAACCCCTCCGAGCTCACCCAACGCGAAACCCCGGTTTACCACGGCATAAAACGGACACCGGACGTCCAAAACAATATAATTAAAATATTTCTTCGCCCATACCCCGTCGTCGCGTGACCCGATAAAAAAAAAGAGGGATGCAACACGAGGACTTCCCAGGAGGTCACCCATCCTAGTACTACTCTCGCCCAAGCACGCTTAACTTCGGAGTTCTGATGGGATCCGGTGCTTTAGTGCTGGTATGATCGCATCCGACATGTTCTGCGCTCCGTTTCTCCTTATGCCTTCCCCTCCAGCTCCATTCTCCGTGATTCAACCCCTCCGAGCTCACCCAACGCGAAACCCCGGTTTACCACGGCATAAAACGGACACCGGACGTCCAAAACAATATAATTAAAATATTTCTTCGCCCATACCCCGTCGTCGCGTGACCCGATAAAAAAAAAGAGGGATGCAACACGAGGACTTCCCAGGAGGTCACCCATCCTAGTACTACTCTCGCCCAAGCACGCTTAACTTCGGAGTTCTGATGGGATCCGGTGCTTTAGTGCTGGTATGATCGCATCCGACATGTTCTGCGCTCCGTTTCTCCTTATGCCTTCCCCTCCAGCTCCATTCTCCGTGATTCAACCCCTCCGAGCGAATCCAACGCGAAACCCCGGTTTACCACGGCATAAAACGGACACCGGACGTCCAAAACAATATAATTAAAATATTTCTTCGCCCATACCCCGTCGTCGCGTGACCCGATACAAAAAAAGAGGGATGCAACACGAGGACTTCCCAGGAGGTCACCCATCCTAGTACTACTCTCGCCCAAGCACGCTTAACTTCGGAGTTCTGATGGGATCCGGTGCTTTAGTGCTGGTATGATCGCATCCGACATGTTCTGCGCTCCGTTTCTCCTTATGCCTTCCCCTCCAGCTCCATTCTCCGTGATTCAACCCCTCCGAGCTCACCCAACGCGAAACCCCGGTTTACCACGGCATAAAACGGACACCGGACGTCCAAAACAATATAATTAAAATATTTCTTCGCCCATACCCCGTCGTCGCGTGACCCGATAAAAAAAAAGAGGGATGCAACACGAGGACTTCCCAGGAGGTCACCCATCCTAGTACTACTCTCGCCCAAGCACGCTTAACTTCGGATTTCTGATGGGATCCGGTGCTTTAGTGCTGGTATGATCGCATCCGACATGTTCTGCGCTCCGTTTCTCCTTATGCCTTCCCCTCCAGCTCCATTCTCCGTGATTCAACCCCTCCGAGCTCACCCAACGCGAAACCCCGGTTTACCACGGCATAAAACGGACACCGGACGTCCAAAACAATATAATTAAAATATTTCTTCGCCCATACCCCGTCGTCGCGTGACCCGATAAAAAAAAAGAGGGATGCAACACGAGGACTTCCCAGGAGGTCACCCATCCTAGTACTACTCTCGCCCAAGCACGCTTAACTTCGGAGTTCTGATGGGATCCGGTGCTTTAGTGCTGGTATGATCGCATCCGACATGTTCTGCGCTCCGTTTCTCCTTATGCCTTCCCCTCCAGCTCCATTCTCCGTGATTCAACCCCTCCGAGCGAATCCAACGCGAAACCCCGGTTTACCACGGCATAAAACGGACACCGGACGTCCAAAACAATATAATTAAAATATTTCTTCGCCCATACCCCGTCGTCGCGTGACCCGATACAAAAAAAGAGGGATGCAACACGAGGACTTCCCAGGAGGTCACCCATCCTAGTACTACTCTCGCCCAAGCACGCTTAACTTCGGAGTTCTGATGGGATCCGGTGCTTTAGTGCTGGTATGATCGCATCCGACATGTTCTGCGCTCCGTTTCTCCTTATGCCTTCCCCTCCAGCTCCATTCTCCGTGATTCAACCCCTCCGAGCTCACCCAACGCGAAACCCCGGTTTACCACGGCATAAAACGGACACCGGACGTCCAAAACAATATAATTAAAATATTTCTTCGCCCATACCCCGTCGTCGCGTGACCCGATAAAAAAAAAGAGGGATGCAACACGAGGACTTCCCAGGAGGTCACCCATCCTAGTACTACTCTCGCCCAAGCACGCTTAACTTCGGATTTCTGATGGGATCCGGTGCTTTAGTGCTGGTATGATCGCATCCGACATGTTCTGCGCTCCGTTTCTCCTTATGCCTTCCCCTCCAGCTCCATTCTCCGTGATTCAACCCCTCCGAGCTCACCCAACGCGAAACCCCGGTTTACCACGGCATAAAACGGACACCGGACGTCCAAAACAATATAATTAAAATATTTCTTCGCCCATACCCCGTCGTCGCGTGACCCGATAAAAAAAAAGAGGGATGCAACACGAGGACTTCCCAGGAGGTCACCCATCCTAGTACTACTCTCGCCCAAGCACGCTTAACTTCGGAGTTTTGATGGGATCCGGTGCTTTAGTGCTGGTATGATCGCATCCGACATGTTCTGCGCTCCGTTTCTCCTTATGCCTTCCCCTCCAGCTCCATTCTCCGTGATTCAACCCCTCCGAGCTCACCCAACGCGAAACCCCGGTTTACCACGGCATAAAACGGACACCGGACGTCCAAAACAATATAATTAAAATATTTCTTCGCCCATACCCCGTCGTCGCGTGACCCGATACAAAAAAAGAGGGATGCAACACGAGGACTTCCCAGGAGGTCACCCATCCTAGTACTACTCTCGCCCAAGCACGCTTAACTTCGGAGTTCTGATGGGATCCGGTGCTTTAGTGCTGGTATGATCGCATCCGACATGTTCTGCGCTCCGTTTCTCCTTATGCCTTCCCCTCCAGCTCCATTCTCCGTGATTCAACCCCTCCGAGCTCACCCAACGCGAAACCCCGGTTTACCACGGCATAAAACGGACACCGGACGTCCAAAACAATATAATTAAAATATTTCTTCGCCCATACCCCGTCGTCGCGTGACCCGATACAAAAAAAGAGGGATGCAACACGAGGACTTCCCAGGAGGTCACCCATCCTAGTACTACTCTCGCCCAAGCACGCTTAACTTCGGAGTTCTGATGGGATCCGGTGCTTTAGTGCTGGTATGATCGCATCCGACATGTTCTGCGCTCCGTTTCTCCTTATGCCTTCCCCTCCAGCTCCATTCTCCGTGATTCAACCCCTCCGAGCTCACCCAACGCGAAACCCCGGTTTACCACGGCATAAAACGGACACCGGACGTCCAAAACAATATAATTAAAATATTTCTTCGCCCATACCCCGTCGTCGCGTGACCCGATACAAAAAAAGAGGGATGCAACACGAGGACTTCCCAGGAGGTCACCCATCCTAGTACTACTCTCGCCCAAGCACGCTTAACTTCGGAGTTCTGATGGGATCCGGTGCTTTAGTGCTGGTATGATCGCATCCGACATGTTCTGCGCTCCGTTTCTCCTTATGCCTTCCCCTCCAGCTCCATTCTCCGTGATTCAACCCCTCCGAGCTCACCCAACGCGAAACCCCGGTTTACCACGGCATAAAACGGACACCGGACGTCCAAAACAATATAATTAAAATATTTCTTCGCCCATACCCCGTCGTCGCGTGACCCGATACAAAAAAAGAGGGATGCAACACGAGGACTTCCCAGGAGGTCACCCATCCTAGTACTACTCTCGCCCAAGCACGCTTAACTTCGGAGTTCTGATGGGATCCGGTGCTTTAGTGCTGGTATGATCGCATCCGACATGTTCTGCGCTCCGTTTCTCCTTATGCCTTCCCCTCCAGCTCCATTCTCCGTGATTCAACCCCTCCGAGCTCACCCAACGCGAAACCCCGGTTTACCACGGCATAAAACGGACACCGGACGTCCAAAACAATATAATTAAAATATTTCTTCGCCCATACCCCGTCGTCGCGTGACCCGATACAAAAAAAGAGGGATGCAACACGAGGACTTCCCAGGAGGTCACCCATCCTAGTACTACTCTCGCCCAAGCACGCTTAACTTCGGAGTTCTGATGGGATCCGGTGCTTTAGTGCTGGTATGATCGCATCCGACATGTTCTGCGCTCCGTTTCTCCTTATGCCTTCCCCTCCAGCTCCATTCTCCGTGATTCAACCCCTCCGAGCTCACCCAACGCGAAACCCCGGTTTACCACGGCATAAAACGGACACCGGACGTCCAAAACAATATAATTAAAATATTTCTTCGCCCATACCCCGTCGTCGCGTGACCCGATACAAAAAAAGAGGGATGCAACACGAGGACTTCCCAGGAGGTCACCCATCCTAGTACTACTCTCGCCCAAGCACGCTTAACTTCGGAGTTCTGATGGGATCCGGTGCTTTAGTGCTGGTATGATCGCATCCGACATGTTCTGCGCTCCGTTTCTCCTTATGCCTTCCCCTCCAGCTCCATTCTCCGTGATTCAACCCCTCCGAGCTCACCCAACGCGAAACCCCGGTTTACCACGGCATAAAACGGACACCGGACGTCCAAAACAATATAATTAAAATATTTCTTCGCCCATACCCCGTCGTCGCGTGACCCGATACAAAAAAAGAGGGATGCAACACGAGGACTTCCCAGGAGGTCACCCATCCTAGTACTACTCTCGCCCAAGCACGCTTAACTTCGGAGTTCTGATGGGATCCGGTGCTTTAGTGCTGGTATGATCGCATCCGACATGTTCTGCGCTCCGTTTCTCCTTATGCCTTCCCCTCCAGCTCCATTCTCCGTGATTCAACCCCTCCGAGCTCACCCAACGCGAAACCCCGGTTTACCACGGCATAAAACGGACACCGGACGTCCAAAACAATATAATTAAAATATTTCTTCGCCCATACCCCGTCGTCGCGTGACCCGATACAAAAAAAGAGGGATGCAACACGAGGACTTCCCAGGAGGTCACCCATCCTAGTACTACTCTCGCCCAAGCACGCTTAACTTCGGAGTTCTGATGGGATCCGGTGCTTTAGTGCTGGTATGATCGCATCCGACATGTTCTGCGCTCCGTTTCTCCTTATGCCTTCCCCTCCAGCTCCATTCTCCGTGATTCAACCCCTCCGAGCTCACCCAACGCGAAACCCCGGTTTACCACGGCATAAAACGGACACCGGACGTCCAAAACAATATAATTAAAATATTTCTTCGCCCATACCCCGTCGTCGCGTGACCCGATAAAAAAAAAGAGGGATGCAACACGAGGACTTCCCAGGAGGTCACCCATCCTAGTACTACTCTCGCCCAAGCACGCTTAACTTCGGAGTTCTGATGGGATCCGGTGCTTTAGTGCTGGTATGATCGCATCCGACATGTTCTGCGCTCCGTTTCTCCTTATGCCTTCCCCTCCAGCTCCATTCTCCGTGATTCAACCCCTCCGAGCGAATCCAACGCGAAACCCCGGTTTACCACGGCATAAAACGGACACCGGACGTCCAAAACAATATAATTAAAATATTTCTTCGCCCATACCCCGTCGTCGCGTGACCCGATACAAAAAAAGAGGGATGCAACACGAGGACTTCCCAGGAGGTCACCCATCCTAGTACTACTCTCGCCCAAGCACGCTTAACTTCGGAGTTCTGATGGGATCCGGTGCTTTAGTGCTGGTATGATCGCATCCGACATGTTCTGCGCTCCGTTTCTCCTTATGCCTTCCCCTCCAGCTCCATTCTCCGTGATTCAACCCCTCCGAGCTCACCCAACGCGAAACCCCGGTTTACCACGGCATAAAACGGACACCGGACGTCCAAAACAATATAATTAAAATATTTCTTCGCCCATACCCCGTCGTCGCGTGACCCGATAAAAAAAAAGAGGGATGCAACACGAGGACTTCCCAGGAGGTCACCCATCCTAGTACTACTCTCGCCCAAGCACGCTTAACTTCGGATTTCTGATGGGATCCGGTGCTTTAGTGCTGGTATGATCGCATCCGACATGTTCTGCGCTCCGTTTCTCCTTATGCCTTCCCCTCCAGCTCCATTCTCCGTGATTCAACCCCTCCGAGCTCACCCAACGCGAAACCCCGGTTTACCACGGCATAAAACGGACACCGGACGTCCAAAACAATATAATTAAAATATTTCTTCGCCCATACCCCGTCGTCGCGTGACCCGATAAAAAAAAAGAGGGATGCAACACGAGGACTTCCCAGGAGGTCACCCATCCTAGTACTACTCTCGCCCAAGCACGCTTAACTTCGGAGTTCTGATGGGATCCGGTGCTTTAGTGCTGGTATGATCGCATCCGACATGTTCTGCGCTCCGTTTCTCCTTATGCCTTCCCCTCCAGCTCCATTCTCCGTGATTCAACCCCTCCGAGCTCACCCAACGCGAAACCCCGGTTTACCACGGCATAAAACGGACACCGGACGTCCAAAACAATATAATTAAAATATTTCTTCGCCCATACCCCGTCGTCGCGTGACCCGATACAAAAAAAGAGGGATGCAACACGAGGACTTCCCAGGAGGTCACCCATCCTAGTACTACTCTCGCCCAAGCACGCTTAACTTCGGAGTTCTGATGGGATCCGGTGCTTTAGTGCTGGTATGATCGCATCCGACATGTTCTGCGCTCCGTTTCTCCTTATGCCTTCCCCTCCAGCTCCATTCTCCGTGATTCAACCCCTCCGAGCTCACCCAACGCGAAACCCCGGTTTACCACGGCATAAAACGGACACCGGACGTCCAAAACAATATAATTAAAATATTTCTTCGCCCATACCCCGTCGTCGCGTGACCCGATACAAAAAAAGAGGGATGCAACACGAGGACTTCCCAGGAGGTCACCCATCCTAGTACTACTCTCGCCCAAGCACGCTTAACTTCGGAGTTCTGATGGGATCCGGTGCTTTAGTGCTGGTATGATCGCATCCGACATGTTCTGCGCTCCGTTTCTCCTTATGCCTTCCCCTCCAGCTCCATTCTCCGTGATTCAACCCCTCCGAGCTCACCCAACGCGAAACCCCGGTTTACCACGGCATAAAACGGACACCGGACGTCCAAAACAATATAATTAAAATATTTCTTCGCCCATACCCCGTCGTCGCGTGACCCGATACAAAAAAAGAGGGATGCAACACGAGGACTTCCCAGGAGGTCACCCATCCTAGTACTACTCTCGCCCAAGCACGCTTAACTTCGGAGTTCTGATGGGATCCGGTGCTTTAGTGCTGGTATGATCGCATCCGACATGTTCTGCGCTCCGTTTCTCCTTATGCCTTCCCCTCCAGCTCCATTCTCCGTGATTCAACCCCTCCGAGCTCACCCAACGCGAAACCCCGGTTTACCACGGCATAAAACGGACACCGGACGTCCAAAACAATATAATTAAAATATTTCTTCGCCCATACCCCGTCGTCGCGTGACCCGATACAAAAAAAGAGGGATGCAACACGAGGACTTCCCAGGAGGTCACCCATCCTAGTACTACTCTCGCCCAAGCACGCTTAACTTCGGAGTTCTGATGGGATCCGGTGCTTTAGTGCTGGTATGATCGCATCCGACATGTTCTGCGCTCCGTTTCTCCTTATGCCTTCCCCTCCAGCTCCATTCTCCGTGATTCAACCCCTCCGAGCTCACCCAACGCGAAACCCCGGTTTACCACGGCATAAAACGGACACCGGACGTCCAAAACAATATAATTAAAATATTTCTTCGCCCATACCCCGTCGTCGCGTGACCCGATACAAAAAAAGAGGGATGCAACACGAGGACTTCCCAGGAGGTCACCCATCCTAGTACTACTCTCGCCCAAGCACGCTTAACTTCGGAGTTCTGATGGGATCCGGTGCTTTAGTGCTGGTATGATCGCATCCGACATGTTCTGCGCTCCGTTTCTCCTTATGCCTTCCCCTCCAGCTCCATTCTCCGTGATTCAACCCCTCCGAGCTCACCCAACGCGAAACCCCGGTTTACCACGGCATAAAACGGACACCGGACGTCCAAAACAATATAATTAAAATATTTCTTCGCCCATACCCCGTCGTCGCGTGACCCGATACAAAAAAAGAGGGATGCAACACGAGGACTTCCCAGGAGGTCACCCATCCTAGTACTACTCTCGCCCAAGCACGCTTAACTTCGGAGTTCTGATGGGATCCGGTGCTTTAGTGCTGGTATGATCGCATCCGACATGTTCTGCGCTCCGTTTCTCCTTATGCCTTCCCCTCCAGCTCCATTCTCCGTGATTCAACCCCTCCGAGCTCACCCAACGCGAAACCCCGGTTTACCACGGCATAAAACGGACACCGGACGTCCAAAACAATATAATTAAAATATTTCTTCGCCCATACCCCGTCGTCGCGTGACCCGATACAAAAAAAGAGGGATGCAACACGAGGACTTCCCAGGAGGTCACCCATCCTAGTACTACTCTCGCCCAAGCACGCTTAACTTCGGAGTTCTGATGGGATCCGGTGCTTTAGTGCTGGTATGATCGCATCCGACATGTTCTGCGCTCCGTTTCTCCTTATGCCTTCCCCTCCAGCTCCATTCTCCGTGATTCAACCCCTCCGAGCTCACCCAACGCGAAACCCCGGTTTACCACGGCATAAAACGGACACCGGACGTCCAAAACAATATAATTAAAATATTTCTTCGCCCATACCCCGTCGTCGCGTGACCCGATAAAAAAAAAGAGGGATGCAACACGAGGACTTCCCAGGAGGTCACCCATCCTAGTACTACTCTCGCCCAAGCACGCTTAACTTCGGAGTTCTGATGGGATCCGGTGCTTTAGTGCTGGTATGATCGCATCCGACATGTTCTGCGCTCCGTTTCTCCTTATGCCTTCCCCTCCAGCTCCATTCTCCGTGATTCAACCCCTCCGAGCGAATCCAACGCGAAACCCCGGTTTACCACGGCATAAAACGGACACCGGACGTCCAAAACAATATAATTAAAATATTTCTTCGCCCATACCCCGTCGTCGCGTGACCCGATACAAAAAAAGAGGGATGCAACACGAGGACTTCCCAGGAGGTCACCCATCCTAGTACTACTCTCGCCCAAGCACGCTTAACTTCGGAGTTCTGATGGGATCCGGTGCTTTAGTGCTGGTATGATCGCATCCGACATGTTCTGCGCTCCGTTTCTCCTTATGCCTTCCCCTCCAGCTCCATTCTCCGTGATTCAACCCCTCCGAGCTCACCCAACGCGAAACCCCGGTTTACCACGGCATAAAACGGACACCGGACGTCCAAAACAATATAATTAAAATATTTCTTCGCCCATACCCCGTCGTCGCGTGACCCGATACAAAAAAAGAGGGATGCAACACGAGGACTTCCCAGGAGGTCACCCATCCTAGTACTACTCTCGCCCAAGCACGCTTAACTTCGGAGTTCTGATGGGATCCGGTGCTTTAGTGCTGGTATGATCGCATCCGACATGTTCTGCGCTCCGTTTCTCCTTATGCCTTCCCCTCCAGCTCCATTCTCCGTGATTCAACCCCTCCGAGCTCACCCAACGCGAAACCCCGGTTTACCACGGCATAAAACGGACACCGGACGTCCAAAACAATATAATTAAAATATTTCTTCGCCCATACCCCGTCGTCGCGTGACCCGATAAAAAAAAAGAGGGATGCAACACGAGGACTTCCCAGGAGGTCACCCATCCTAGTACTACTCTCGCCCAAGCACGCTTAACTTCGGAGTTCTGATGGGATCCGGTGCTTTAGTGCTGGTATGATCGCATCCGACATGTTCTGCGCTCCGTTTCTCCTTATGCCTTCCCCTCCAGCTCCATTCTCCGTGATTCAACCCCTCCGAGCTCACCCAACGCGAAACCCCGGTTTACCACGGCATAAAACGGACACCGGACGTCCAAAACAATATAATTAAAATATTTCTTCGCCCATACCCCGTCGTCGCGTGACCCGATACAAAAAAAGAGGGATGCAACACGAGGACTTCCCAGGAGGTCACCCATCCTAGTACTACTCTCGCCCAAGCACGCTTAACTTCGGAGTTCTGATGGGATCCGGTGCTTTAGTGCTGGTATGATCGCATCCGACATGTTCTGCGCTCCGTTTCTCCTTATGCCTTCCCCTCCAGCTCCATTCTCCGTGATTCAACCCCTCCGAGCTCACCCAACGCGAAACCCCGGTTTACCACGGCATAAAACGGACACCGGACGTCCAAAACAATATAATTAAAATATTTCTTCGCCCATACCCCGTCGTCGCGTGACCCGATAAAAAAAAAGAGGGATGCAACACGAGGACTTCCCAGGAGGTCACCCATCCTAGTACTACTCTCGCCCAAGCACGCTTAACTTCGGAGTTCTGATGGGATCCGGTGCTTTAGTGCTGGTATGATCGCATCCGACATGTTCTGCGCTCCGTTTCTCCTTATGCCTTCCCCTCCAGCTCCATTCTCCGTGATTCAACCCCTCCGAGCTCACCCAACGCGAAACCCCGGTTTACCACGGCATAAAACGGACACCGGACGTCCAAAACAATATAATTAAAATATTTCTTCGCCCATACCCCGTCGTCGCGTGACCCGATACAAAAAAAGAGGGATGCAACACGAGGACTTCCCAGGAGGTCACCCATCCTAGTACTACTCTCGCCCAAGCACGCTTAACTTCGGAGTTCTGATGGGATCCGGTGCTTTAGTGCTGGTATGATCGCATCCGACATGTTCTGCGCTCCGTTTCTCCTTATGCCTTCCCCTCCAGCTCCATTCTCCGTGATTCAACCCCTCCGAGCTCACCCAACGCGAAACCCCGGTTTACCACGGCATAAAACGGACACCGGACGTCCAAAACAATATAATTAAAATATTTCTTCGCCCATACCCCGTCGTCGCGTGACCCGATAAAAAAAAAGAGGGATGCAACACGAGGACTTCCCAGGAGGTCACCCATCCTAGTACTACTCTCGCCCAAGCACGCTTAACTTCGGAGTTCTGATGGGATCCGGTGCTTTAGTGCTGGTATGATCGCATCCGACATGTTCTGCGCTCCGTTTCTCCTTATGCCTTCCCCTCCAGCTCCATTCTCCGTGATTCAACCCCTCCGAGCTCACCCAACGCGAAACCCCGGTTTACCACGGCATAAAACGGACACCGGACGTCCAAAACAATATAATTAAAATATTTCTTCGCCCATACCCCGTCGTCGCGTGACCCGATAAAAAAAAAGAGGGATGCAACACGAGGACTTCCCAGGAGGTCACCCATCCTAGTACTACTCTCGCCCAAGCACGCTTAACTTCGGAGTTCTGATGGGATCCGGTGCTTTAGTGCTGGTATGATCGCATCCGACATGTTCTGCGCTCCGTTTCTCCTTATGCCTTCCCCTCCAGCTCCATTCTCCGTGATTCAACCCCTCCGAGCGAATCCAACGCGAAACCCCGGTTTACCACGGCATAAAACGGACACCGGACGTCCAAAACAATATAATTAAAATATTTCTTCGCCCATACCCCGTCGTCGCGTGACCCGATACAAAAAAAGAGGGATGCAACACGAGGACTTCCCAGGAGGTCACCCATCCTAGTACTACTCTCGCCCAAGCACGCTTAACTTCGGAGTTCTGATGGGATCCGGTGCTTTAGTGCTGGTATGATCGCATCCGACATGTTCTGCGCTCCGTTTCTCCTTATGCCTTCCCCTCCAGCTCCATTCTCCGTGATTCAACCCCTCCGAGCTCACCCAACGCGAAACCCCGGTTTACCACGGCATAAAACGGACACCGGACGTCCAAAACAATATAATTAAAATATTTCTTCGCCCATACCCCGTCGTCGCGTGACCCGATAAAAAAAAAGAGGGATGCAACACGAGGACTTCCCAGGAGGTCACCCATCCTAGTACTACTCTCGCCCAAGCACGCTTAACTTCGGATTTCTGATGGGATCCGGTGCTTTAGTGCTGGTATGATCGCATCCGACATGTTCTGCGCTCCGTTTCTCCTTATGCCTTCCCCTCCAGCTCCATTCTCCGTGATTCAACCCCTCCGAGCTCACCCAACGCGAAACCCCGGTTTACCACGGCATAAAACGGACACCGGACGTCCAAAACAATATAATTAAAATATTTCTTCGCCCATACCCCGTCGTCGCGTGACCCGATAAAAAAAAAGAGGGATGCAACACGAGGACTTCCCAGGAGGTCACCCATCCTAGTACTACTCTCGCCCAAGCACGCTTAACTTCGGAGTTCTGATGGGATCCGGTGCTTTAGTGCTGGTATGATCGCATCCGACATGTTCTGCGCTCCGTTTCTCCTTATGCCTTCCCCTCCAGCTCCATTCTCCGTGATTCAACCCCTCCGAGCGAATCCAACGCGAAACCCCGGTTTACCACGGCATAAAACGGACACCGGACGTCCAAAACAATATAATTAAAATATTTCTTCGCCCATACCCCGTCGTCGCGTGACCCGATACAAAAAAAGAGGGATGCAACACGAGGACTTCCCAGGAGGTCACCCATCCTAGTACTACTCTCGCCCAAGCACGCTTAACTTCGGAGTTCTGATGGGATCCGGTGCTTTAGTGCTGGTATGATCGCATCCGACATGTTCTGCGCTCCGTTTCTCCTTATGCCTTCCCCTCCAGCTCCATTCTCCGTGATTCAACCCCTCCGAGCTCACCCAACGCGAAACCCCGGTTTACCACGGCATAAAACGGACACCGGACGTCCAAAACAATATAATTAAAATATTTCTTCGCCCATACCCCGTCGTCGCGTGACCCGATAAAAAAAAAGAGGGATGCAACACGAGGACTTCCCAGGAGGTCACCCATCCTAGTACTACTCTCGCCCAAGCACGCTTAACTTCGGATTTCTGATGGGATCCGGTGCTTTAGTGCTGGTATGATCGCATCCGACATGTTCTGCGCTCCGTTTCTCCTTATGCCTTCCCCTCCAGCTCCATTCTCCGTGATTCAACCCCTCCGAGCTCACCCAACGCGAAACCCCGGTTTACCACGGCATAAAACGGACACCGGACGTCCAAAACAATATAATTAAAATATTTCTTCGCCCATACCCCGTCGTCGCGTGACCCGATAAAAAAAAAGAGGGATGCAACACGAGGACTTCCCAGGAGGTCACCCATCCTAGTACTACTCTCGCCCAAGCACGCTTAACTTCGGAGTTCTGATGGGATCCGGTGCTTTAGTGCTGGTATGATCGCATCCGACATGTTCTGCGCTCCGTTTCTCCTTATGCCTTCCCCTCCAGCTCCATTCTCCGTGATTCAACCCCTCCGAGCTCACCCAACGCGAAACCCCGGTTTACCACGGCATAAAACGGACACCGGACGTCCAAAACAATATAATTAAAATATTTCTTCGCCCATACCCCGTCGTCGCGTGACCCGATACAAAAAAAGAGGGATGCAACACGAGGACTTCCCAGGAGGTCACCCATCCTAGTACTACTCTCGCCCAAGCACGCTTAACTTCGGAGTTCTGATGGGATCCGGTGCTTTAGTGCTGGTATGATCGCATCCGACATGTTCTGCGCTCCGTTTCTCCTTATGCCTTCCCCTCCAGCTCCATTCTCCGTGATTCAACCCCTCCGAGCTCACCCAACGCGAAACCCCGGTTTACCACGGCATAAAACGGACACCGGACGTCCAAAACAATATAATTAAAATATTTCTTCGCCCATACCCCGTCGTCGCGTGACCCGATACAAAAAAAGAGGGATGCAACACGAGGACTTCCCAGGAGGTCACCCATCCTAGTACTACTCTCGCCCAAGCACGCTTAACTTCGGAGTTCTGATGGGATCCGGTGCTTTAGTGCTGGTATGATCGCATCCGACATGTTCTGCGCTCCGTTTCTCCTTATGCCTTCCCCTCCAGCTCCATTCTCCGTGATTCAACCCCTCCGAGCTCACCCAACGCGAAACCCCGGTTTACCACGGCATAAAACGGACACCGGACGTCCAAAACAATATAATTAAAATATTTCTTCGCCCATACCCCGTCGTCGCGTGACCCGATACAAAAAAAGAGGGATGCAACACGAGGACTTCCCAGGAGGTCACCCATCCTAGTACTACTCTCGCCCAAGCACGCTTAACTTCGGAGTTCTGATGGGATCCGGTGCTTTAGTGCTGGTATGATCGCATCCGACATGTTCTGCGCTCCGTTTCTCCTTATGCCTTCCCCTCCAGCTCCATTCTCCGTGATTCAACCCCTCCGAGCTCACCCAACGCGAAACCCCGGTTTACCACGGCATAAAACGGACACCGGACGTCCAAAACAATATAATTAAAATATTTCTTCGCCCATACCCCGTCGTCGCGTGACCCGATACAAAAAAAGAGGGATGCAACACGAGGACTTCCCAGGAGGTCACCCATCCTAGTACTACTCTCGCCCAAGCACGCTTAACTTCGGAGTTCTGATGGGATCCGGTGCTTTAGTGCTGGTATGATCGCATCCGACATGTTCTGCGCTCCGTTTCTCCTTATGCCTTCCCCTCCAGCTCCATTCTCCGTGATTCAACCCCTCCGAGCTCACCCAACGCGAAACCCCGGTTTACCACGGCATAAAACGGACACCGGACGTCCAAAACAATATAATTAAAATATTTCTTCGCCCATACCCCGTCGTCGCGTGACCCGATAAAAAAAAAGAGGGATGCAACACGAGGACTTCCCAGGAGGTCACCCATCCTAGTACTACTCTCGCCCAAGCACGCTTAACTTCGGAGTTCTGATGGGATCCGGTGCTTTAGTGCTGGT